>PVIA01007916.1:0-48094 GCA_004024845.1 Tonatia bakeri
GAACCCCTCAACCCCACTTCGCAGGCCTCCCGACTCCGCCGCTCCTTACCGGTCTGGATGTACTGGAGCCCGACTTCTGTTCAATTAATTTCCCTCTGTTCTGGTTGTTAATTGTTTCTCAATCTTTGTTGTTTTCAGTCTTGGTTGAGCGAGGAAGCACAGTGCGACTGCCTATGCCTCCATCTTGGCCGGAACTCCTGAAATGATATATTTTAAGTCATAGGTTTCCTCTGTCTTGTTGGTCAGTGTATCTCAGGCCCTAAAACAGTGCCTGGCATATAGCAAGTGCTAAAAAAAAAAAATAATAATAATTCTATTAATCTATTAGGAAAGATGCTTCATGAAGAAGAAAGCATTTATCTTATGAGTCATCATCATAAGAATTAATAATAGTTCAGTAAACTTTTAAAGTGGGCCTCAAACAGAGAAGCCTAGTATACCTAACTAGAGATGAGTAAACTAAAGTCAGAACTGGATATCATGAAACAGTGTTAGAAACAGTGGTCTAGGATGTAACCAGAACCCAACATACAAACCACCTTCCAAATGGACCTAAGAAAATAATGTATAATATCCTAGTAGTGATTATACTTGCCTACCGTAGGTACTTCCTCTCTTTCCCTCCCCCTTTCCCTCACACAGACACACACACACATACTTAACTCTCTCTCTGGGTCTTTCCCTCTCTTTCCCTAACACAAGATGATGATAGCTACTGGTGAACTCTTGGCTCACTTGCTGGAAACGTCTTTCTCTGAACAAGATAGACACCTTTCCCTTAACTGACTTATTAAGCACCTCAGTACAGTTATTTTGGAATGGTGATTTCTAACCCTAGTTTTGGAACAATTCCAGTATATCTAGTCCAGATAACTCTCCAGAGCATAATAAAAAACTGAAAAGTAAACTCAGTTTCTATTAATTTTAATCAAAATTAAAATTAACTATAAAACAAATGGACTGTAAAACAAAATCATACAAGTTAGGGCTTCATCACTGCAAAAACAAATGGGGATTCATACAGCACTGGTAGAACCTCTTTTGGTTAAGCCTAATAAAGCAAGGACACTTAACTGTCCACAGGATGTTTAGCCTAAAAGAAAGCAGACTTAAAAGCTGACCAACAGCAGTCTTCAAATGTCTGAATGGCTACTATGAAGAAAAAAATTCAACTTTATTTTGGTCAACTCCACTGAGAAATCAAAAGCAATGGCTGTGTATTACAGAGAGACCATGAAACAACAGTGTGCTGCTTCCATTAATTCAACCACTGCATCACGCATACCTCATCATTGCCCTAACTTCTAGTAGGAAAAAAACAAAGTTTTAGTATAAATACAACAGGAATTTAAATATCTGGATCATTACTAGTATTTACTTTTCTCCATTTGTTGGAAAATCTTTACAGTCTTCAGTGTAAAATAATGGCATTAAAAATAGGTTGCAAGTTTCTCATTACCATATTTTGCCATGTACAATGCACTCCCTTGTATAATGCGCACCCACGTTTTTGTCCCAAACTTCCAAGAAAAAAAAGCTTTCATTTTAATTATTTATTTATTTATTTTTAGAGAGGAAGGGAGGGATAGAGGGAGACAAACACAGATGTGTGAGAGAAACATCAGTTAGTTGCCTCTTGCATGCCCCCAAATGGAGACTTGGCATGCAACCCAGGCATGTGCCCTGACTGGGAATTGAACTGGTGACTCTTTGGTCCATAGGCTAGCACTCAATCCACTGAGCCACATCAGCCAGGGACTCATTTTAATTTTTAATTCAAATTTTTGTTTACTTATATCTAGAAACAAAACCAATTATCATATTCCAGGGTATTATTTTGTATACAGATACCATTTTCATTTTCTAGAGTTACACTTTCAATGCATAAGCATAAATAAATTAAAAACATTTGTATAGATATGGAATTAGTAATAACCATGTAAAATGCCCATCCTTATTTTTCCCTCAACAATTTGGGAAAAAAGTATGCATTATACATGGCAAAATAGGGTACTTTCAACTGAGATAATATGGTAGATCATATACCAAAATTCATTTTAAGTTTGCCCTTAATCAAGCCTCAGTGATTTTAAGGGCAGTGTTATTGATTCAACTATACAAGGTACTCCAAGGATTTGAAAGTTAGCAAGAATTTCTGTGGTGTGGCTACGCCATAAACTAGACCATATTCCAGAGCATAACTGTACACTACATTGTCCAATATAGTAGCCACTAATTACTGTACATGTGGCTATTACACATTGGAAATTGGAGGTCAAGGATCTGAAATCTTAATTTTGTTTTATTTTAATTGATTTACAATTACATAGCCATGTGGGTAGTGGCTACCACAGTAGATAACACAGTTCTAGAGACACATGACCAATATCGGCAAAACAGAACCTTTCTAGAGAAAAGATCAGTGGTGAGATTGCAGCCTTGAGGTGAGAAATAATAGGCAGCTATTTATAAGTAATTTCATTCAATCACTCCAGAAAAGTGCCTACTCTAAAACCTGCTATAGCCAAAGTGTAAGCTATATTCTGTATATAAAAGGGCTCTCAAAAGAGAATGCTTACTCCTGCTTTCTTTAGATTTTTATGTTAAATTTCTTTTGTGTACTAAATGATATCCTTTCTTACATCTCTAACTTAGAAATACAGAATGGTGAGGAGAAGGTAAGGGGGTACAGGGACTGAGCAAAAAGGAAAAAGGACTCATGGACACGAACAATAGTGTGGTGATTGCTGGGGGGAAGGTGTATAAGGGGACTAAATGGTAATGGAAAAATACAATAATGATTAAATCAAAATATACAGGGTGGGGCAAAAGTAGGTTTACAGTTATTAAGTGTGCAGAATACAGTTAATAAAATCATTGTAATAATCATAACCTGCATGTCTGTTTCCATATGAACAACTGTAAACCTACTTTTGCCCCTCCCTGTATATCTTTAGAGACTCATTAACTATCTAATGGAGTAGTAAGGAGGGACAGGTAGACTCTCATCTAATACACTCAACAGACAAGAGATACTGAAAAACCATCTTAGAGCTAGTATATAAAACCATTGGAACTTCCGGCCAAAATGGAGGCATAGGTAGACACACTGCACCTCCTTGCACAACCAAAGGAAGGACAACAACAAATTTTAAAAAAACAACCAGAACTTACAGAAAATCAAACTGTATGGAAGTCTGACAACCAAGGAGTTAAAGAAGACACACTCATCCAGACCAATAGGAGGGGTGGAGATGGGCCATTGAGTGGAGAGGACTCGCGGCAAGGTGGCAGCTGGCAGACCCAGTGAGGCGGCGGATTGTGGAGCAGGCAGTCCCACATTCCCAAGCAGATAAACTGGGAGACACAACTGGAGAGCTGGATGGACTGCGCAACCCAGGGTCCCAGGGCAGGGAAATAAAGCCTCAAACCACTGACTGAAAACACATGTGGGGGCTGAGGCTGCAGTGGGAAAAACTCCCAGCCTTACAGGAGACTTCGCTGGAGAGACCCACAGGGTCCTAGAACATACACAAGCCAGCCCACCTGGGAATCAGCACCAGAAGGGCCCAATTTGCTGGTGGGAAGAGGGGGAAGTGACTGAAATCCCGCAGAGAGCCGTGCAAACGCCAATGTTTGCTCTCCGTCCCCTTCCCCACAGACAGTGGCACAATGCAGCAATGTGGGTTGCTCCGCCCTGGTGAACACCTAAGGCTCTGCTCCTCACTAGTAACAGGCTCATCAAGACAAAAAAAAAAATTGGCCCAAACCAAAGAACAGATCTAAACTCCAGGAAAAATACAACTAAGCGACGAAGAGGTAGCCAACCTATCAGATGCACAGTTCAAAACACTGGTAATCAGGATGCTCACAGAATTGGTTGAATTTGGTTGCAAATTGGATGAAAAAATGAAGGCCATGCTAAGTGAAATAAAGGAAAATGTACAGGGAACCAATAGTGATGGGAAGGAAACTGGGACTCAAATCAACGGTGTGGACCAGAAGGAAGAAAGAAACATCCAACCAGAAAAAAATGAAGAAAAAAGAATTAAAAAAAATGAGGAGAGGCTTAGGAACCTCCAGGACATTTTTAAATGTTCCAACATCTGAATCATAGGGGTGCCAGAAGGAGAAGAGGAAGAGCAACAAGTGGAAAAGTGATTTGAACAAATAATAAAGGAGAACTTCCCCAATCCGGCAAAGGAAATAGACTTCCAGAAAGTTCAGGAAGCCCAGAGAGTCCCAAAGAAGTTGGACTCAAGGAGGAACACACCAAGGCACATCATAATTACATTAGCCAAGGTAAAAATGAAGGAGAGAATCCTAGAAGCAACAAGAAATAAGGGGACAGTAACCTACAAAGGAGTTCCCATCAGACTGTCAGCTGATTTCTCAAAAGAGACCTTACAAAGCAAGAAGGGGCTGGAAAGAAGTATTCCAGGTCATGAAAGGCAAGGTAGGACCTACATCCAAGATTACTCCATCCAGCAAAGCTATCATTTAGAATGGAAAGTCAGATCAAGTGCTTCCCAGATAACATCAAGTTAAAGGAGTTCATCATCACCAAGCCCTAATTATATGAAATGTTAAAGGGACTTATCTAAGAAAAAGAAGATCCAAAGTATGAACAGTAAAATGACAACAAACTCACAACTATCAATAACTGAACCTAAAATAAAAACAAACTAGACAAGCAAGTAGAATAGGAACAGAATCACAGAAATGGAGATCACGTGGAGGGATATCAGTGGGGAGGGGGAAGAGGGAGAATGGGGGAAAATGTACAGGGAATAAGAAGCATAAATGGTAGGTACAAAATAGACAGGGGGGAGGTTAAGAATAGTATAGTAAATGGAGAAGCCCAATAACTTATATGTATGACCCAAGGACATGAACTAAGAGGGGAATGCTGGAGTGAATGGCAGTACTGGGTGGAGGGGGATAATGGAGAGAAAAACAAATGAGACAATTGTTAACAGTATAATCAATAAAATATACTTAAAAAATTTCTAGAAACCTGATTGACTATACAAATAGAGTTATATTTGGAAGACAGACATGTAAAAAACAAAAAAACCAAAGACTAAATCCCAAGCCAACATATTATTCTGGCTCATCTACTATAGAAAGTAAAACTATAATATCTAATTAATAGTGGGGCTTGGATGTAAGAGAATTTGAGAAACAATCATGTAGAAAAGCACGCAAAATTAGTTAAAGGCTGTAGAATTTTAAATGTCATTTTGTTACTTAAATTATGCATAGTATTTTATAGGATTATAATAAAATAATACTAGTCTAACAATTAAGGCCACTTAAGGGATTGGTAGTGATGTGTTAGAATTAACATACCAATTATGTACGCCTTTTTAATAGTTTCCTGAAAAAGTATAAAAAATCTATTTGCTTCCTTCATAAATAGTACAAAAGCAACTTTAATCCAACCATTTTAGGAATTCTAGAATAGTAAAAATTTAACTTGCAACTAAAGCCAATTAATTTATTCTCTGAAGGAGACAACTTACCTGTTTCTGACATGTAATAGATATGTCAAATTGCATATAAGACATTAACTTAACATTATGGAACTCTTTCTTGCCCCTCCCTCCCTTTCTTTATTTTTAGAGAGCAAGGAAGGGAGGGAGGAAGAAAGAGGGAGAAACATCGATGTGAAAGAGGAAACATGCTGCCTGTTGCACAAACCCTGACCAGGGATCAAACACAACATAGGCATATGCCCTGACAGGGAATCAAACTGGTGACCTTTGCTTTGTGGGACAAGACCCAACCAGCTGAGCCATATTAGTCAGGGGGAGAAACACATTTTTAAGTCAGGCCCTGATATGATAAAAACTAAACACAGTCTCTTTCTTCTTAAGAGCTTACAGTAGAGCAGGCTAACCACTTAGGTAAATAATCACATTTCACTGTAAAAGAGCTGGAACAGAAATTGATTCAAGGAAGGCCTCATATAATAAAAAACTGGTATATTAAAAGATTAAAAGGTTTCAAAAAACACAGTAGGGTAGGAGTGGAGAGAGGACAGTTTGGCTGTGAAAACACAAAGGGACAATAGAATTTGATGCATTTGACATTCTAGGACTAGATAAGTGGTTCTGTTGTCAGTGGAAACCAGGCTCTTCCACAAGATCACAAGGAAATTATTCCAAGAGCCCATGCACGGGGGATTGTGATGTGGCTTATTTGGCTGGAAACAAAACCTAGCTCCTGAGCTTCTAACTTCCCAACTCCACCAGTCCTGCCATGGAAAAAGTTCAACCTTATCCTCAGCAAGGCCAAAACAGAAGCCAGTGTCCAGTTTCTCCTTTATATTAAAGCTTAGTCCTTTAGAGTACACACAGTCTGCCATGGCCCCAGTAGCTGCTAAGCCCACATGGTCACATGCAACCTGAGAAGAGAATAGGAACCAACTAACACAAGTAACTAAGCAAGAGTGACTGTGGGGGCAGGAGTGAGCGTGCACCAACATGAGAGGATGTTTCTTGGTTCCTCTGGGTTTGGCACAGACAGGTGCTTTTTCAAAATGACCAGTTTTCCAAAGTTTCATTGACTTTTGAAAGGTTCATATACCCTAGTTAGACTAATAGGCCTCTATGGTCAAGCACCTCCCTCTGCACCCCCCAAAATCTCCTACCAGAGAGGGTAAAGGAGGAGTGTTAATCTCCTTGGCAGAGCAATGCTGTAATCCCCTGGGGTGTGAAGTTGTAGCTCCCTGGCTGAGCAAGCAGGTTTATGCTCTTCGGCTGGTTAAGCTCAATGTCTAATTCCCTTTGTTCTCCTCTACTATTAATAATTAGTAAACTACCAATGGTAACAGTTTTACATCTAGTGTAGGGAGAGGAGAAAGTAGTTGAGAAAAGAGAGACGTTGGGACTCTTGGCAATGGTGACTCAGAGATTCTAAATTATTCAAATTTTCAAATTATATTTATAGGCAAAAATCTACTGAGATGCTCCGTGTCCATCATGAACACAAGTGTTTTCTTCTTGCTTCAGTGTCCTCTACATACAGGAAGATAGGAAGATTTCACAGATAAGTATATGAGGAAGTGCAGGGAATAAAAGTCAGATATTTAGAAAACTATTTTGTCAAAAGAACATAATGAAGACCTATAAAGTTCAGGCTTTAAGGGTTAATGAAGAGAATAATGTATTTAAGTGTATATCCTAAAACTTAGCAATGCATAAAGAATGAGACAATAGCCCTGGCTGGCGTAGCTCAGTGGATTGAGCGCGGTCTGAGAACCAAAGCATTGCAGGTTCAATTCCCAGTCAGGGCACATGCCTGGGTTGCAGGCCACAGCCCGCAGCAACCACACATTGATGTTTCTCTCTCTCTCTCTCTCTCTCTCTCTCTCTCTCTCTCTCTCTCTCTATTTCTCCCTCCCTTCCCTCTCTAAAAATAAATAAATAAAAATTTAAAAAAAGAACAAATATGTTTGAGGGGACTTTAGAAAAAAAAGAATGAGACAATAGATCTTTCAAAAGGATACTGAAGTAGTTAAGAAAAGAGCAATGAGGTCTAAAATTTGTCCTAAACCCAGGAGAAAAAGAAAAATAATTGAGGATGACTTCCCAAGCATTAAGGATGACATGGAATACTCAGGCTAGGAATAAATTTTAGGAAGCTATTGCCTGACCATCATATGAAACATGCCTAATAACCAAAAAGATATGTGGGACTGAAAAATCAAAGGACAGAATCTGAAGAATGAGCCGCCACAAGGACAGAACACAATTACATGAAAATGTAAAATTAAGGTTGGTTTACAGTTTTACAAAGTACAGCCTTGTAACTTAATCCTTAATATTCTTTGCAATTCAAAGGTCCCACGATAAATAAGACTAATATATACCTATTCACATAATATTGAAGGCTAATTTTTAAAACCCTGATAAAGCACCAATGAGTCTACTGAGCCAGAGGGGTCTCCCTAGAAGACGTATTTCCTGGAGCCCAGGCTCTGGCTCCAGTGCCTCTGGGGAGAGCGACAGGAGTGCCTTCCAGGGTTCCCCTGCTCCCACAGGCCTGAAGGCTCACCAAAAGTGCTAAGGACAGGAGTGCTCATGGAGAGAGGGTTGTTTACCTGGGGCAGCAGCAACAGGAAGGACCTGAAGGTGGCTCTGAAAGGCTTGAGAGAGAACAAGGGGCCGCTGCTTCTTTGACCAACCTGGGAGATGGAGGCTGCAATCCAGGATCTGCTGCAAGCCACAAGCAGCTAGCCGGGACGTCTGAAGCCCAGCAGGCTTAGAGTTCCCCATGGGTCAGCTCAGGCTCCACCTGCCTCCACCTGCCTTACGGATGACGGTGGGGACAAGGCAGAACGCCAGCCAGAGAGGAAAGGAGGAGTCTGTGCACACTCCAGCCAACTCTAGGGGGGACATCCCCAGAAGGGACCAAAGGCTCCAAATACAGAGAGTGCACTCACCAACACAGGTCAGAGGCTCTGGGCCTGTACAGGCGCAGGAACGCAAGGCTTGAGCCCTGCACCCGTGGCCTAGATCTCAGTGATGGCACTGGGGGGACTGCAGCCTGGGGACGGGGTTCTACAGAAGACCATGGGACCCAGTGGCGCCTGCGGTCCTCCAGTGCTTATCATGACTACCCCTCTTTTCCAGGGACAGCTCCCTTGATTACTGCTGAATAGTCACCAAGCGCTAGCAATCACTATTGAAGTGGCCTGAGCAGAGAAGGGACTCTGGTGCCTGGTCTCAGCCAGCCGCACTGGACCCAGCATGTGAAGGACCGGCACTGGAAGAAAAGGCAAATCCAGTTGAAAATTTGCAGAACTGATTCCCTGCCAGCTCAGGCCTCCTGTGACTCAGTTTCCCCACCCACTGAAGGACTGGAATGATGATGACAATCCCAAAATGAAAGAAGATGCTCAGCGACAGGACCCTTTCTCCTTCCCTGAGCAGTGAGGCCAGGGTGGGAGGAAGACTCAGACCAGCAGTGAGGCCCCAAGCACCTCCCTCACTGGTCAGGTTCCACTTACCTCTTCCCTTCCTGGGGCTCTGCTGCCTCCTGCTGTCCTGCCTATTAAATTTTAGGGTTGTTCCTCAGTCTGGTTCATCCCCAACACCCTAGCCCTCAAGACTTCTCTTTGTGCCACCCAATTTGCCAGCAGAAACACTACCCTCTTCATCTAATTTTAGGCCTTAACCCTACCCTGTAGGGTAGGAATCCTGAATTTGGAATCTGAAGACTCAGGTTCAAGTCCTTGTCCACCATTCACTGTGTGACAATGAATACTTTCCTTGACCTCTGAACTTACCTTCTTTTTCAGAAAACAGATCACAAAGAAAACCTGCGTGAGGTTCAAGTGAGATAATGGAAAAACAATGTAAAAGGAAATAAGCCAAAAGGTTAAAAAAGAAAAAAGGAAAAAAAAAGGGATGGAGGAAGGAAGAAAGAGTCCAGTTACAGATGTGGTCCCAGTTAAAGAATCCCTGTAAGGATGCTCAAGCTCATTGCTATCCTCACTCTCCACTGTCCTGACAAAATAATGCACTACATACCCCAAAATAATTCTACACAACAGAGTAAGACAAACAGATGTTTAACAGAGACAATCTAGAGTACATAAATTTTCTGTGAATTATGGACACAAAATCCTAAGTATATTACACTAAGAACTTTAAATACATCTTCTTAATACACAGTTCAATTAATTACCTTAAAGATCAAAGTAAACCATTCCAAAATATTTTGATTGTGAAATATCAAAATATTTTCTAATTGTGAAACAGGAATACCATCACATCATAAGCACCATCTCTTTAAAAATAAAGTGTTAAAAATGTAATGAATAAGACAAATAAAAATAATTTATGTGTTCCAACACATGCAGATATTTAGAGCATGTATTTTTTTCTGAAATTAAGAAAAGATAATAAAGAACAAAAATATTAAGTTTGCTAATGTGTGGATCTTATTGTTCCTCTTGAAATGGAATACCTGTTTCCTGTGGTTTTTAATCTATGGAAATCCAATGCAAACATATATGCCAAGGTTACTATTTCCCATAAAGCATGAACCAATAAAAATAGGTAATACTTATCTCTGATCTTCATTAGACAGAAAAATACTTAACATTAGGTAATAGTACTCAAATCCAACTTTTAATAAATTTCAGATTCTGTATAAAATTTCCAAGTTGCTTTGAAAACATGTTTTGGAATTTGAGAACTTAACAAGAAAAAGAGCATCTTCATAGTAAAAATTTTGGCAAGCTTTCACATTAAAAGTTGTTTTTAGCCTTGGCTGATGTGGCACAGTAGACTGAGTGCCAGCCTGCAAACCAAAAAGAGTCATGGGTTCGAATCCTGGTCAGGGCACATGCCTGGGTTACAGGCCAGATCCCCAGCTGGGGGCATGCAAGAGGCAACCACCAACACATCCATGTTTCTCTCTCTCTCTTTCTTCCATCCTTCCCATTTCTCTAAAAATAAACAAAATCTTAAAAAAAAAAAAGGTAAAAGTCTGACCCTGACAAGGTAGCTCAATTGGTTTGATCATCATCCTGATATGTCAAGGTTCTGGGTTCGATCACCAATCCAGGCACATACAAGAATCAAGCAATAAATGTATAAGTAGACAAATCAATGTTTGTTTGTTTCTCTCTCTCTCTTCCTCTCTCCCTAAAATCAGTATTAAAAAAAGTAAAACCTTGACTAAATGATAACATAGTTTACAACAACAGACGTGCAATGTATCAATGTCAATGCCCTGACTTTGATACTGGACTATAATTAGGTGAAGCTGTAACCACTGGAGGAAGCTGGTGCAAGCATTGAGAACACAAGCAAAATCACCTTTATAACTACTGCAATTTGTGCTATAGTAAATATCCACCAAGTAAGTTTTCCATTGCCTAAATTTTCATCTCTGACAGCATATACAATTTACCAGAGGGGACTAATTTCTAGCCTCAGGTGTCACAGTTCAATTTTATATAAGTAAAATTTCCCTCATTTGTAAAACAAGGATTCATCTGTTCTATCTACCTTACAAGATCAGAATGAGGATCAAATGAAACTTCATTTTTATAGCATTCTTTAACATTTCAAACACAAAGTATATTTCATTTTATTCAAAAACTAGTTATTAGATTAACTATCCATAAGGCCACATGGTACACATACCACAGTCTATTACCCAACATAGAAAGATTCAACTTAAAAAGCTATAAAAACACCAATTATCTTCAAATGGTCAAATGAACAATTCCTTCGAATGTTATTATAGTAATCTTTGTTTGAAAATTAGATAAAAATATATTTCTAAATTTCCCTATGGCTAAATGACAAAACAAGGTAAAAACTTTCACTGTACAGCTAAAAACTTTAAAATCTTTAGAAGCAATGGTAACCAAACCACCAACGCAGTTTTCCTTTGCACTCAAAATGTATCTGAATGCCCTGGCTGGCGTAGCTCAGTGGATTGAGCGCGGGCTGCGAACCAGGCATCGCAGGTTCGATTCCAGTCAGGGCACATGCCTAGGTTGCAGGCCACGTCCCCCAGCAACCGCACATTGATGTTTCTCTCTCTCTCCCTCTCCCTTCCCTCTCTAAAAATAAATAAATAAATAAAAATGTATCTGAATGATAACCAAAGAGCTATGCAAATTCACTAAAGTCCCACAAATCAGAGAACCAATAAAGAATATTTTTAATTACCTGACTGAGCTAATCTCTCTCTCTTAAAAAGACGTTTCTAACAAGTATTCCAAATATGTCTTGTTAGTTTCTTATAGTTAATTCTGAGAGGGAAGATGAAAAAAAAAAATAAGCCTCAAGAGTCTGAAGTTTTGTGGAACAGCTTTATAGAACCCCTGTAAACATACCCTTCATTCCTAAACTCATCTGTACTATTATCATTATTCTTAAATTTAAAGTTACTTGGTAAAATAATCATTAGAGCTACTCCTCAAAAATAAACAACAAAAACCCCCATTTAAACCACATAGTTTTATTAATTCAATAAAAGTACAAACTCGACCTATATGTTCACTCTTCTGAGGTTTGGATGTCAGCTGCACCTTTAAAAACATGTCTCAGCTATAAAAAACAAATCTAATAATTATACCTTAAGATTCTGGCTTCTGGTAATTTTTAAACAAAAGACTGTATGATTTGCAGATAGATCCAGAATATAGAAAAATAATTTATTTCTCCTTAAATTACAATAGATAACCTACCCTTCCTTTAATAAATTCTAAAGGAGCCCTGGCTGGTGTGGCTCAGTGGATTGAGTGCCTGCCTGAGAACTGAGAGGTCATCAGTTCAATTCCCATTCAGGGCACATGCCTGGAATGCAGGCCAGGTCCCCAATTGAGGGTATGCAAGAGGCAACTGATTGATGTATCTCCCGCACACTGATATTTCTCTCCCTCTTTTTCTCCCTCCCTTCCCCTCTCTCTAAAAAAGATAATAAATAAAAATCTTAAAAAAAAATCCTAAAGGATAAAATGTCTAGCTTTCTAGGAATGACAATCCTTTTCATTCTCCACTAACTTTTTATTGTATACCTTAAAGTCCTTTTTGTACATTTCTTCCAAACTGCCACTTTTCAAGGAAATCCAAGGTGCCATGAAAAAGAAACCTAGTAATTACTGGAAAAACACAAACTTATCATACAAGTTCTACATTTGTTTAACTTGTTTTGTAAAATGCCAGTTACAAATCATAGCACATAAGCTCTGAAATTAGACACTTTACTAAAGTCATTCGATTTTTAAAAAATTCTAAGATAATAACAAATTGGAGATTAGTTCAATAAACAAAATAGTAACCTATTCTTACATTGTTACTTATGCATACTGAGAGTACAGATAATCCAGGTCACTTGCATTTGCCTTTGGATAATGGCTTTGACTTTATATATGTGAATGTTTATGTATATTGTGATTCATATTTAAAGATAAAAACCTAAGGAAATATAAATGCCTGTAATAAAATTAGACATATTTACTTTTAAAAGCTTAATTTCAAACACATTTAGCAATAAAAGATAACACCTAGAGTCCAAGTATAATTACTAAATATCTAAGTATTACATGAGGAAAGAATTACCATTTTATATCTTTAAAAAACAGAATTAACATCAAAGATGCACTTTGAACACCAGAATGGAGATCTCCTATTTTATGGTAGTCATTTTCCTACAAAGTGTAAAGAGATATGGCAGCCAAGTATATTAGAGATTGTACAAACAGGAGTGGAGTTACAATATTAGTTACCAGGCTTCACAGGAAGACAGACAAGCAGCTAAAAAGTTAGAAGGTGGGACCTAACTCAGAAGATGACTGACTGGATCAGAAAAATAAGAAGTTTTTTATAAATGGAGCTAAGGAAACATAAGCAAGCAGATGAAAATAAAAAGGAAACTAAAAGTCAACAAGAGGTATCTGCAGTTCACACAGGAAGTAAAATTAAAATCAAAATGAAGAAAACAGGAATATAGAAAAAGTAAGCAGCTAGATTACAAACTCTCAAGAGTTGAAGCCTTTAAGAATAGTTTCAAGGGCAAGATCACATCTTATCTTTACTTCCAGGAATATCACCCCATTGTTAGCAAACAGTGGCTTAATGTTCCTGAGATTATTTCACGTTTAAAGAATGTATCAGGCACGATTCACTGTAAATGTACATCAAGTTCCCCAGAGCACCTAAACTGACTTCTTCCTGAATCTGAGGATAGATGATACATGAACCAGATCATAATCACTGAAAGCGCACTTAAGATATTTATCTATAAGGAGACGACGTGTTACATCATATTTTGTCACGGTCACCACATTCTAAACATAAAGCACAATGAAGTACAAATAATACATGCCTTCCAAGAGCTACAGTTTGAAATGAAAACTGCTATAGAAGAGTAACTGATAACATATCATTCAGACATACACAACACTTTGGAAAATTTACTTACAAAACCGAAAGTATTAATAGTGTAAGTAATTTTGCCATAAAAGAACTTCTAATACTTTAATAACCAAACCCACCTTCTATTACTTTCAGACAAAAGTCTGGTTTATCCACATAGGTAGCACAAAGCTATTGCTATATTCAATAGAGAACTATATTTTCTATTCCATCTCAATGAAATCTTCTAACTATTAGTTTCCTCAACCCAGTAATTATGTACAGAGAAGACCAATGTTTCTCAATAGTTGATCACATTGAGTAAAATTGATTTCTATCCTAGCAGGCAAAAAAAGAGAACCAGAAGATACAGAATATTTTATAAAAGTAAGCAAAGTATTAAGAAACTATTTGACAATGAGATGTAGAAAGCCACATGATACTCTACTGGGTTTCCTTAGAAGTTTATAAAAAGCACAGTGTTATATGTTTATCGCAAACATATTATCTATTACATAATATAAGATCTTATAATGGGGAAAATATAGATGTCTTAATTATCTTAGTGAAATTGTCTTGTTCTTCAATGCATGCTCTAGACATGCAATCTAATATTTTGGTAAATTTGGGAAAATTAAGTCTGAAAATAGTTATTGAGTTTATTTTATTTTTCCAATCTCCTACCACAGACAGCTGGAGGCAAGATTAACTGAAGGATACCAACATTATACAAAAGAAATAAGGCTAACTTTAAAAAAAATGAATATTTGAATGAACACAGGATAAAAGACATATTAATAAGATCCAGGGAAATATGGAAAAGTTCCTTTCCTTGAAAAATGTCCTCCATTTTTCTCACTATTAATAAATAAATGCATTCTCTTATTATCACCTGCTGGAGTCCATTTTTAGATGCTCGGGTCAGGGTCAGCATATTATTTCTACAGTAACTTGTTCAGGAACCAAATAAATTGATAAAATTTTCATAATATAACCATATGACAATGACCACAAGCCAGATACATTATTGTCACCTATTATTTCATAGAGAGCAATTGTTAAAAATAAATATACAGGAAAGTTGCAACAACGAAGCTACTCAACACCAATCCTCTCTCTAACTGAAGATGCATATTTGTGGCCTTACTGACCTTTGTGCTTTCACTAGATTTGTTTCAGGATTATCCGATTTCCCCAACATTTTATTTGGTGGTGAAGGATCTGTGGTGTCTCACGTTTTTTCACGTCTGGGATCACTGCTAGTGGGATGACTCTTTGATGAATACTAAAGAACCTGTAAAATCATCAACCCTCCCAAAAAAGAGAAAAAAAATTAAAACTTTAAACGTAGCTTCCTAAATTCATTTTAGCATAAAACTTGGTTTTAATTTCATTAAGTTTTATGAATTTATCTCAATAAAATTAAAATTTCCCATGTTCAGCAATGCCTTTAAATTATTTAGACAAACCTAAATTCATATAACTTAAAATTTCATACAAATCATAATACTTTATGTTAAAAGAAAAAAACCCCCTCCAGTCCATAATCTTCAAAATACATAAAATCAAACACATTGGCACATTAATTCTTCAATAAATTTTTCTGCGAATTAAAAAGTTTAATCTTAAAAAAACAACCTGAGTTCTATTGTAATCTATTTCTGGTCTATAACTGATGCAAAGATACAAATATAATAAGCGTAAGCATGTTTCTGCAAACTTACCAAAAAAAAGAATCAGTTTCTCCAATTTTCTGACTCAAAAAAAAAAAAAAAAGGCAGTTTAAACCTGCCTTACCTAATCTGAGAAATGTGGGAAAAAATTTCAAAGTATAAAAAAAGATGGCTGATATTTTTTCTTTTTTTAAAGATGTTATTTATTTTTGGAGAGGAAGGGAGGAAAAAGAGAGAGAAACATCCGTGTGAGAGAAACGTTGATAGATTGCCTCTTCGACGCGCCCCAACCAGGACTGAACTCACGCGCCCTGACATTGCCCTGACCTGGACACAGCCAGTAACCTTTCTCTTTGAGAGACAACGCCCAGCCAACCAAGCCACTCTGGCTGGAGCTGCTGGCTGACATTTCTAACATAATATAATGAAACTTAATGGAACACCCTCACAATAATGATTAAGGTTTGTCCTAACACATATTTAAAACAACCATGATAGACCAGTCCTACATATGTGTAATTCATTATGTGTTAGAGGGGCAGATTCCATAGGGTTTAATCTGATATCCTAATGTCATGGACAATGGTTTTTACACATCAGGAGACCTAGGGTTAACTTGAGCTGTAACTCATGCCAGCCAGTTAACAGAACTATCAGTTTAGAAACCTGCTCTATCTGTGAAGTGATTAGATGTAAAAATATTTACTTCTAGTGTCATCTGATAGTTAACAGCCCTTTATGAGATCCCCCCCGAAAACAGGTGCTACCTGTACAATAATTTTTTAAAAACTTTACATGCAGAAACTGAAGTAACAAAAAGGGACCAGCATACCTAGAACCACTAACATTAGAATGAGTTATCCAAGTACCCAAAGATTTCATTTCCTACAAAATCAAAAGCACTCTCAGTAGAGTAAAGCAACTATTTGCACCCCTCCCCCCCAAAATAAATAAAACTAAATCGGGGAGAGACAGTGGTTTACAACACACTTAGAGTTGCAAATCGGTTAGTTGTTTCTTCCCAGGCCTTTCATTTAATTTTAATACCTTAACATTAACTTTTATTTCCCCAATACAATAAACAACATGTTTTTCAGAAAACATCCATCATTTTACCCCATCGATTCTTTCACACTCATAATCAAGTCAGGTCCTTTCTGGTTGAGAATGATCCTTTCCTTAAAAAACTGAATTTCCTCCACTCACCCGTCAAAATCAGTCATTAAGCCTGTTGGGTTTAGTGACTAAATAGACCCAAATATAAAATTTTAAGGGGACCAGCGGTGCTAGTTTAGGATCTGTTGCACCGAAGCGCCTGGGGCGACGTGTGAAAGCGGCGCTAGAATACCAGATCCTCCCTTCTTCCTCCGGCCCCGCATCCACCCCTCTAATCCGGCTTCGCCTGATACCTGGTAAGACTGCGAGTCCTTTCTCTGGTCCTGACAGCTGAAAAACAGGAAGCGAGACTGCGACGTGAAACACCTTGAGGGGAAGGAAGAAAACGCCCGCAGCGCCCCTCCCGCGGGAGACCCACCACGCGAACCGGCGGTGAGAGGCACACGCACACTCTCTGCGTTTACGCGCGGCGACCCGGTCCTGCGAGCCCTCAACGCTCGCTCTGCCTCGCCTGCTCGCGCTCCGCCCGGCGGGAGCCGCAGCTGGGTGAAGAAGAGAAATGGCGGCTTCGCCAGCAGCGGATTAAGAGCATCAGCGACGCCCCCCCCCCCCCCCACTCCGCTGCCGCCGCCGCCGCTGCCGCTGCCGCCCCCGACCCAGCCCGAAACCAAAAGCCAATTTACCCGTCGTGGATTCTGTGCTGTTTCTTGGCCTATATTATTAACCCTCAGTGCACGACCTGCGAGTGTCTGTCAAGGACGGAAAGGCGCAGCCGCGAGAGGCAGGCGGGCGGTAGCACTGGCACCAGGGTCCAGCGCGCCCTCTGCGACTCCCTCCGTTCCGGCGCTCGTGCTCCCCGGCCATCTCCCTCGGTCCACAGCACACTCACTTTCAGCCCGTGGAGAGGCACCACGCACACCGCGGGAGCAGCCGCTCTGGGGGAGGCGGGGCAACAGGGCGCGTTCCCTTTCAGTCGGACGGAGCGCGGCGACTGCCTCCAGGGCTTTCTCCTCTAGCTCCGTCGCCTCCCGCCCTCCTCACCCACAGGCGCGCTGGCCTTCTTCTCCCCTGTCGCCGCCGCTGCCACTCCATCCCCGCAACTCCGATCGGTGGCCTTGGGCAAACCTCAGGAGTTTGCACCACGCCCCTCCTCTGCCACTCTCGGCCCTCCCCTTCCCCGCGCGACTCCCGCACGCTGTCTACAGCAAATCGGTGCTCCCTCTGCTTTTCCTCTTCCTCTGGAGACCAGGCTCGCTGCGTCGAGACCTGCCAGTTCCGTCCGGTTGCCGCTGCTTTGCCTCGTACTCAGGCGGCCACTGCGGTCTCAGATTAAGGAGACTCCCGCCTGGGGCCGGGGTGCGCGGGGAGGAAGCGCTTTAGGGGCTGTGGGACTCCAGAGAAGCCCTCTGGGACTAAACAAGGAAGGCTGCGGCTACCGCGCCTGCTCCGTGGTGGGAACAGAGGCAGGGAGGATGCTCTGGCGGAGCGCTGGAACCCTTGATTCAGACAGTGAGGGTCTGAGAAGACGGTAGGTTATGTGCCCTAAAAACCATCTTAACATCTCATCGCAAGCATACCTTTTTATAAAGAGAAGAAAACGGTAGGTAAGGAATTTGGAAAAAGATTAATTAGATAAGGGTTGCAGTCCAGGGCAAGTTTCTTAGTATTTCTTTACCTACTGATCAACAGTTCTGTGTCTGCATTTCAGACGTTTCCTCCCTGGAACACTGGCTCAGATACCTTCCCCATAGATAGCTTACCATCTGCTTGCAGACCCCTTGGACCACAAAGGTTGAGTTTCTTGTCTCGCTCGTCGACCTCCTGGAGTCACATAGGTCACGTATCACAGCCCTTGGAACAATGCCTTTCCACCTGTATTAATCACTTAAGCCTATCAACTATAACTAAATCTAAAATCTTTATCTCGTGAGTTCCTCTATCAGAGCTAATTGTATGTTGTGCTCTGTTGTGATCTGAAGCCCTACACCAGGTGTCTTGGTTCTAGGGCTTCTTGGGACAAACTGCAGGGCAGGCCAGCATCACACCTTGCCTGTGACTGGCCTTAGTCTACCTGTTCAGAGCTACAAAGCAAACCACAGTTGAAAGTTGACTGTGCTGGGCCTAGATGTGCTTGTGGGTGGGACCAAGCTGTGAGTCAGCTGTATGGCTTCCAACTGTACCAGGTCTGGGGTAGGTCAGCATGAAAAACCCAAGGTACTCTGGGACCTCCCATCACCTGACAGCTGACCACAAGGCTCAGACACTAAAAGAGCCTCAGACAGTACTAGAGTTTTGTGAGGGAGATTCTCAGAGGGTAACCAGGGTCTGGCAAATGGTGTTCACTAGGTTAATACAGGTTCAAACTCAGTTTCAGTGCTGGGTCTGAAGCCACTCTGGGTACACAATGACAAGCTGCCACCATTCTGGGACTTGCAGACCCAAGTGGTGGCACAGGGGTCTCAGGATTTCGACAGGGTGGAGCAAGTAGAGTTCTTAAGGCTAATGCAAACTAAGATTTGGCTGTGTGAAAGGGGGGAGGGGAGAACTGGATGAAAGAAGGTGAAGGGATTGGTCAAAGAACATACATACAGGACACACAGATACAGACAACAGTGTGATGATGGCCAGAGGGAAAGGAGGGGTAGGGACTGGGTGGAGGTGGGCAAAGTGGGGCAAAATGGGGACATGTATAAGAGTGTTGACAATAAGAATAAAGAAAAACACTATAGAAAAAATTTGGCTGTATGGAATGAGGTCTCAACCCAGGAATGATGGCGCTCGTGAGCCCTATGGGAGCATGGCCCTCCCCTTAAAGCCACGCAACTCAGATTCACCCACTGAGCTTAATTGGAATAACTCTTTTTTAAAAAGAGGTTTTCTTTTTAGACAGACTGCAATGCAGGCCAAGGCTGTTGCTATTGAGGGAGCCTCGGATGCTGTGCAAATTGGGTAGGATGGGGCTTCAGGGAGTCTTCAGGGTGGAGCTGGTGTAGTTCGCCAGGCTAATGGCTGTGTGGTAGAAAGGGCTCCATATAGGAAAGTTGGCACTTGTCCACTGTGCGGGAAGTCAGCCCTCACCCTGAAGCTGCACACCTCAGTTTCTCCCTACCTGTCTTTGGCACCCCCTGAACTTGACAAGAACTCTGACTCTGGTCATGTTTTAGTTGGGTAGGGTAGAGCTAGTGTACCTCGCTAGGCTAATGCCTGTGTGGGGAAAAAGCTTAACCTAAAGAAAATGTTGTCACCTTGGCCAGGTGGCTCAGTTGGCTGGAGCATCATCCTGTCACTGAAAGGTTGCAGGTTTGATTCCTGGTCAGGGCAAATACTTAGGTTAATGTTCCTCTTTCATATTGACACATCTCTCTCCCCACCCCCCACCATTCTTCTCTCTCTAAAAGCAACAAATATCCTCAGGTAAGGATTTAAAAAAAATGTTTAAAAGAAAAAAAAAAACATAGTGTCTGTGGGGCCAGGGGAGAGGACTCAACACAGGGAAGTTGGAGACTGTTCCATCAGCCCTTGCCCCAAAGCCACACCACTCACTTTCTTCCTGTATGTCTCTGGCTCCCACAAGCCATTGGCTGTTGCCTGAGGTAAGTACCTGCAAGCATTTGTTTCTTGGCCTTTTAAGAGGATGCCTGGGTTTCCAACAGCCTTCCTTCTCACCTGGATGGTTGAAATCTCTGATTTTCACAGCCTCATATTATATGGATTCCTCTCCCAAGCATTGGTGCTTTGGGCTGGGGAGCCCAGTGTGCAGCTGAGACTCCTTGCTTTTAAGGGGAGACTTCTGCTGCTGAGATATTCCTCCAGATTCTCAACTGCCACTTGTAGGTGTCAGGCAAGCCTATTTTGTTTTGTTTTCACCATCTTACCATTCTCAGTGTGGCTGCTTTATATCCTTAGTTAGAGGACTTCTGTTCTGCTAGTCTTCAGATGGTTCTACAGGTTGCTTGCTCTGTGATTTAGTGGGAGGAGGTGAGTGCAGCTTCTACCTACTCCACCATCTTGGCCAGAACTATTCTAGTTTAAATTGAAATATCTAAGAGAATGTGACTGTAAAGAGTATTGAAAGTTTAAAAGGGTCTGATTTAGTAAACTGGTATGTTTAGACATTGATTTCTAGTAGTGTTTATATCCTAAAGATTTGTTATTGCTTTGCTTTGTTTAGAGTGTGAAATGCTTGAAAATGTTTGATATATTGCATTTGTGATTGTGGTTTAAAAATTTAAGGAAAATTATTACTTAATAAAGTTGTATATGTTTGAGAAAGATTTAAACAAATTTAACGTTTCAGTGTTACAAACTGAGCATTAATAGCAAGAAGAAATGAAGGCAGGTATTTTTAATATTTTAATATAAAGTATTGTATAGTTGTATAAACAAACTAACATTTGTAAATGTTAGTTTATAAAAATCGAGCATAAGGGCTTATCACAAATTTGGCTTTTAATTTTAAGTTTAGTAAATTGAATATGAATTTTAAAAAATTAATGTTCTCTTTTTGTTTAGTTAATGTCTAAATGCTTCTGGGTGTCAGGTTGTATACTTTTCTATAATGAAGTCTTCTATATGGGTTATAATTGCATTTGACTGGGAATAAAATAAAGTGGCTTAAACATCTAATGGATTTATTTGTCTCACAAGATAACAAATGCAGAGATGGTATAGTAACTTAAAGATATTTACATGGATCCAGAATTCTTTGATGCTTCTGCTGTATTATCGTAAGAGTGTAATGTGGCCTTTGTCCCTATGGTCACTAGATGGCTGTTATATCTAAAGGTATTGTACCAAAATTCAGGCAGAAAGAAAAAGACCAGGGACAAAGGGCAAAGAACAAAAGCCTTCTAGTGAGACTTTGTCATTTTTACTCAGAAAAGATTGTCTTGGCTGGTGTGTCTCAGTGGACTGAGTGCCAACCTGTGAACCAAAGGGTCCTGGGTTCCATTCCCAGTCAGAGCACATGCGTGGGTTTTGGGCCAGGTTCCCAGCAGGGGACGTGCAAGAGGCAACCATACACTGATATTTCCCTCTCTCTAAAAATACATATTTTTTAAAAAAGGAAGAAAAGTTAGTGTTCCCCTGTAACTTTTCACCAGAAATGTGTCACATGGTCACCTCTAGCTACAACGAAGTATTTGCTCTATGTAGACTAAGGCAAAAGAGAAGAGAGTTGGAATCGTTGCTGAATGAACTAATGTCTCTGATCTCTAAGACTGAACTAGATGCCCCTTTTATGTGCCTCATATTTCCCTGTAAATGAGGACGCCAACTGGAATACCTTGAATACTATTGTATAATCAGTGCCAGTTTGAAATGAATATAAAAATGCAAATTGTGTATTCTGCCTATTGTTTTTTCCTACCTTGTATGCTGCTCATATATATTGATAAGTGACTAGATTAAAAACTCCTTGAAAGCAATATATTGCATATATGATGGTTGCCCAGAACCTTTTCTTAAGGTGCTTGCTGCCGAAAGTGTGGTCCTAGATGGGCAGCTTCAACATCAGTGAGCAGCTTGTCAGAAATGCAGAATATCAGGCCTTTCCCAGATCTATGAATCAGAATCTGCATTTCAACAAGATCTCTAGGTGATTTGTTTGAACATTAAAGTTTGAAAAAAGTACTGCTTTATGGAATCAAGTTATGCCAGCTCACCCTCTGGACTTTCCAGTTATATAAACCAATACATTTATTTTGTGCCTGAACTTGTTTCTGCCATTTGTAGCTGAAAGAGTTCTGACTAATCCAGGCAGTAACCTTATATTATTAGGTGCCTAATTCTCTACAGTGATTCATACATTTTTGTTTAATTTAATTTATAATTGAATCAATCATCTTTTCATATGCATGGTTCACAAAAAAAATACATCAGGAACAACAAATGTATTCAGCTCTCATGTTAACCCTGGTCAATTGTTAGTGGCTCCTGGACATTCTCATTGTGTTGAGGACTGCAGATTAGCATAAGGTCTCAACAAGAAAGAATACACTTACTGTTGACTGATAGTCACAAGCTATGAGCATGTGGTGACACTGATGTCACCCTCCAATCTCAGAGGCAGATTCACATTTCATAGTGTAGGTGATGGTCAGGTCAGCTCCAGTATTGCTCCTTACTCACTGATTCAACAATTATTTATTAAGATTTACTATGTTTCAAGCACTGTACTGGATGCAAGGATAAAGTGGTACAAGACACATGTGGTCTCTGCTCAGCCAAAATTTATTGTCAATTGGGGGAGACAGACATTAAGTAAACATTAAATGTACAAATAACTACTTGACTAACTACTAAGCTGTGATAAAACTTTGAAGGAAAAATACACAAAGTTACAGAGACATGAAATAGAAACCCAATGAAGTCTAAAGAACAGATGGCTTCCATGAACAAGAAGCTTTTTAGCTGAATCTTAAAGGATGAGTAAGGAGTTAGCTCAGAGAAGAGGCAGTATAAAGTTGTCCTGGGCAAAGGACAGCTTGTAGAAAAGCTCTGCATTTTGAAGGAGTTTGGCATTTGAGGAAATACAAGAGGACCAATATGGCTGGAGCATAGAGTACATGCAAGACAGTAAGAGAGCTCAAGGCTGGAAAATTAGGCAGGGGCAGAACTCAGAGTCTCCTTATAACTATTATCGGGATTATAAACCCTGAGGAAAGACTGGCCAGATTCACATGAAACCCATTTCTAATTAGAAAGTCAATTTAACAATTGATTCCAAAGCTTACTTCCAACATTATGAGCATTAGTTGCTCAGGAAGAAAATGGAACTGGAGAGACAAATATGTCTACCATGGAAATACGCAAACCCACGTGGCCCAGTAATTTCCTATCCATTCAAATCATTCATGCAATTAATATTTGTTATTAATCATCTAATTAGACATATTTCAGTCTTCTTATATTTTCTAGTGTTTTGCACACAGTAGTCGCTCAATTGCTTTTCAGTCTTAGTGTTGGCAGATAAATGCTCCATGGGTCTGATATTTCTGCACATTTTCCAGACAGGCACTGATTATTTTTGTTCCAGACTGTTTTTCAAGAATGTTATATAACAAACAACTCTTGTAAGGCAGCTGATTATTAAAATTGAGATTCAGGAGCTCAGGGTTCCTCAGCTATAACAAATCCACTGTGTGCTCAACAATTACCTGGGCTGCTCCATTTCACCCCTGTGACACTTGGGGACTGTGGCAAGGGAAACAAGTGTGAACATGGATCTGGTGCTTCCTGCTCTGCTGTAAGTAACAAAATTTTGTCTCCAACCTGGGAGTTTCATGTCTTCTGCCAGCATTTAAGAAATTGTGGCAACTTGTCTTCTTGCAAGTAATGTCAATTCTCAGGCCCTTCACAGTTCTTTACAGCTAGTCAGGGAGACCAGTATGTGAATAAATAAGTTAGAGTATGAAAAGGAAGGTGTTTTCATACAGAGGTATGGATTTCAGTCCTAATTCAGTTTTGTCATAGTGGTTTGGAGAATAAAGTCTGTAGGATGAGTAGGAGTTTACTCATTTACAAAGATATTACTGATAAAGGATCAATGTACAAGAAGGCAAAGAGCCATTAAAGGGACCTGATTTGTCTAGGGTCAGTAAAAAGTTTGGTGTAGTAACAGAATAGATTGGGTGAGTACCAGGAGATAGTATTGGAAAGTATTAATCCATTAAAGAAGGATATGTTCAAAACTACCAAAAAATAGGTGGTATTGCAGTTTTCTAACCTTATTATCAACCAAATTAGTATTCTGGGAAGTAAGGATGTGTCTTTGAGCAAACTTGACTATTGCGGACAAATTTCAAATTCAAGTAGTGTTACTAGTTTTCTGATAAAAGGAGACTTTAAATATATGTTTACTTTTTTTAAACCTTGGAAGACAAAGACGTTAATGTGGATTACAAAATAGTGGATTTTTGTACATCTCTTTTTAACACATAAAAGTTATTGTTCATAATGTATATATACTTATAACATATTTCAAAGTATTTGCAAAATATCTACTTTAAGATCAAGTGCTGTAGCTTAGGTTTTTAAAAATATTAATTTTCATCTCTCTGTTCTATATATTCTTTCCCAGCACAGAGAGGTAAAGCCTATACATAGAATCGTAAATGTGGAATCTGGAGGCTCAACTTGACTCTTCTAGGCCCTGGCTGGGTAGCTCAGTTGGTTAGTGTCTTCCCCATATGCCAGGGTTGTGGGTTCTATCAGAACACATACAAGAAGCAACCAATGAATACATAAATAAGTGGAACAACAAGTCCATGTCTCTATCTCTCTCGCTCAAATCAATTTTTCCTTTCTCTCTTTCTGTAAAATCAATTTTTGAAAACACTCTTCTAGACTAGAATTCTGTAAGGTAGTCTAGATGTAATTATTCTACCACTAAAGGTGAAAAATAGTTGTTTTAATAAAAACCATTAGGCTGGTAGGCATAATATTTCAAATCTTCATTTTACTTCCTCAAATTTTCACACAATTTTTGACTTGTATTTGATTTTTTTAAACAGGAGGAAACCAAATTTAATACGTGTACATGGGAGAATCACAATGTGATGCTCAGATCATAAAATGAGGCTCAAAGAAATGATCAAACCAGGCATTTTAAAAATACTATTTAGACAAAGAAACAATACATTTGTTAGGAATTGGCAGGACAAAGAAAGTTAGTGCTCATTAGAAATGACCCTAAGCGAGGTTTGGGCTTAGGCAATAAGTAAAAGCATTAGAAGGTTTACTTACACAGACTTTTTTGACTCTGGATTTTAAAAAATATCTTGTGATAGGTTATCTCTCAGCCTTGAGGAGCAATGAGGGTGCTTACCACGTGGAGATTTATTTGCTGAATTTAGAGAGACAGAGGAGAGTCAAGCAGCTTCTCCTACTCTTGCTGCTTAATTGATTTACTTTTTTTGTTTTTAGTTTTTATAATCTTATTTATTTTTAAATTATTTTTATTGATTATGCTATTGCAGTTGTCCCAATTTTCCCCCTTTCCCCCCTCCACTCAACATACCCACTCCTTCAGGCAATCTCTACACCATTGTTCTTGTCCTTGGGTTATGCATATAAATTCTTTGGCTATTCCATTTCCTTTACCTACTTTACAGCCCTATGGCTATTCTGTAACTACCTGTGTGCACTCCTTAATCCCCTCACCTCTTCACCCATTCCCTTACAACCCTCTCCCATCTGGCAACCATCAAAACACTCTCTGTATCCATGATTGTCTCTGTTCTTGTTTGCTTAGTTTGTTTTTCAGATTCAATTGTTGATAGATATGTGTTTATTGCCATTTTATTGTTTATAGTTTTGATCCACTTCTTCTTAAATAAGTCCCTTCAACATTTCATATAATAATGGTTTGGTGATGATGAACTCCTTTAGTTGTTTCTTGTCTGGGAAGATTTTTATCTGGCCCTTTGATTCTAAATGATAGCTTTTCTGGGTAGAGCAATCTTCACTGTAGGTCCCCGCTTTTCATGACTTTGAATATTTCTCGCCAATTCCTTCTAGCCTGCAAAGTTTCTTTTGAGATATCAGCTGACAGTCTTATGGGGGAGCCCCTGTAATAACTAACTTCTTTTCTCTTGCTGCTTTTAAGATTCTCTCTTTATTTTTAACCTTTGGCATTTTAATTATGATGTGTCTTGCAGTGGGCCTCTTTGTATCCATCTTGTTTGGGATTCTCTGTGCTTCCTGGACTTGTACGTGTATTTCCTTCACCAAATTAGGGGAATTTTTTCCCATTATTTTTTCAAATAGATTTCTAATTTCTTGCTCTTTCTCTTCTCCTGGCATCCCTATGAGGCAAATGTTGTAACACTTGAAGTTGTCCCACAGGCTGCTCACACTATTTTCATTTTTTTGGATTAGTTTTTTTTCTTGTTGGTCTGCATGTTGGTTTTTCGCTTCCTTATGTTCCAAATCATTGATTTGATTCTTGGCTTCATTCACTCTACTGTTGTTTCTCTGTAAATTGTTCTTTGTTTCAATTAGTGTATCCTTCATTTCTGACTGGATCTTTTTTATGCTGTTGAGGTCCTCACTAAGTTCCTTGCACATCTTTATACCCAGTGTTTTGAACTCTGCATCTGATAGATTGCTTATCTCCATTTTGCTTAGTTCTTTTGCTGAGTTTTAATCTCTTCTTTCATTTGAGCCGTGTTTCTTTGTCTCCTCATTTTGGCAGCCTCCCTGTGTTTGTTTCTATGTGTTAGGTAGAGCTGCTATGACTCCCTGCCTTGGTAGCATGGCCTAATGTAGTAGGTGTCCTGCAGGGTCCAGTGGCACAGGCTCCTCTCTCACCCAAGTGGGGTACTTGAGGTGTGCCCTTTGTGTGGGCTGAGTACACCCTCCTCTTGTAGTTGAGTCTTGATTGCTGTTGGCAAGTCAATGGGAGGGATTTATCCAGGCCAGTCAAGCTGCAAGGACTGGCTGTGACCACTGACCATCAACGTCCACCCTCTGTGGAGGATCAGCTGTGCAGGGGCAGGGTGGTTGTTCTCTTACTTGGTCTGTAGTTGTCCACTGGATGTGCAGGTTCTGGGATTTCCTGGGTGGTGCAGGCCAAGTTCAGCCCCGACGTGTGTTCTGCCCAGGGCCACTCTGTATGAGCTATAAAGCAGTCTGAGATGGCTGCTACTTGTGCTGGGCTTGGAGATTCCCAAACCAAGCCAAACTGTTAATCTAGGCTGGCTGTGGCTAGTGCCATGCCTGGGGCCACTTATCAAGAGGTATGGGGGCAGGGGGGTCAGTGAGGCCTGCTGTTGCTTGTTTGGGAGGATTTAGGAAATTGTGAAGCATAAACCAAGACCAGTCATTTATATGGTTAACCATTTGGGTCTGCCTGTAAGTTGGGTGGGACAGATTCTCAGGGGATTTCCAGGGTGGGACAAACAGTGTTAGCCAGGTTGATGGAGTCTCAGATAGGTCACCAACCAGCCTGCCAGCCCTGTGGCTCTAGGAGAAAGGGAGGGCTCAGAAAGGGACAATGGCCTCTGTCCACCTTTCTATCTGGGAGAAAACTATTCCCAGCTCTCACTTTGTTGCCAGACACTTCAGGTCCTTCTGGTATGTTACCAGTGCCTTTTAAGATGCAACCCCGGTGCTGGAGCTCAAAGAGAGTGAATCTGAATAAGTCCGTGTGTGGGTTCTTTAAGGGGAACCGCTTGGGACTCTAGGAGTTTCTTCCACCGACTCAATCTCCACTGGTTTTTACAGCCAGAAGTTATGAGGACTTGTCTTCCTGGCACTGGAACCCTGGGCTGGGGGCCTGGTGTGAGGCTGGGACTCCTCTCTCCCATGATATCTCTCCCGAATTTTTATCTACCACATGTGGATGTGGGACCAGCCCATTCCACATCTGTGCCCCTCCTACCACTCTGGATAGATGAAGTTTCTTTAAATCCGTAGTTGTTGGATTTCTGTGCAACTTGATTTCTGATGGTTCTGAGTGACGGTTGTTCTATATTAGTTGTAATTTTGATGTGGTTGTGTGAGGAGGCAAGCCATGTTTACCTATGCTGGTGTCTTGACCAGAAGTCCTTTTTGCCTTGTATTTAAAAAAAAATAGCATCTATATAAGATAGCATCTGAATTAGAATAAAATTATATTAACTGTTAAAATTATAAAATAATCATTTTACGGTATTCCTCTAGGAATGTCTTGATCCAGGTACTGTGTGTCTTACATGAATTTCAATTCTCCAAATCCTACTTTCATAGATGAAGGACCTGAGACTTCTTTGAAGGTTATGAGACTTGCCCAGATGAAAGACTTGGAATCCCTGTATTATGAAGAAGTTTCCTCGCTTTCCCATTACCCTGAAGTCCTCTTCTAGGATCTTCTCACAACCAGGTACCCATCCACAGATCTAGGCATTTTTGTTGCTCCTATTCTTTCATAGGGTCTATTGGTTAGAAATGACCAGGAAGAAGGGAGAGAAACTTAAATGAGAAAGAAAATGGATGTGAGCCCATGTTGGCATGGAAAGAAAACAAAGTGATATTAAGGAACAGCAAGAGAGACTTCACTGGGTGCCAGAACTCTTCTTAATCCTAATTATAGTGGTGGCTACACAGATCTATATATGTATTAAAATTGATAGAACTATATACCCCTCTCCCAATAAATTTTACTTTATTATAATTTAAAATAAAAGTAAATACAGAAAACAAAATGTAAACCAGTGCAAGGAGGTCATGCCTCCAAACTGTCTTATCTTCCACAACAAGTAGAAGTGAAATGTGATGAGGATCTAGGCTATGAGTAACTTCTTATAAATTAGGTGGGTTAAAGATCCACCAAATATACACACATGCTGATGTCTTAGACTACATATTGTAAATGTTTTACTTTCTCTCTCTCTTTTCCTCTCTCTCACTCCCTCCCTCACTCACTAGCAAAAGATCCCTTTTGGGAAGAAGTTGTTAACAATTTTTTAGGTTGGTGTAAAACATGAATACTTGTTTTATTAAATATTAAACCATTGTATAATTCTAACTATATTATTAGTCTTATTTGCTTTCCCACAGAGATCTAGCTGAGTAAACCATAAGGTTAACAATGGTCAATTTTTTTTGGAGGGGGCTTACTGGCAAGTGTCTTCTGCTTATTGGAAAAGGCATTGATGCCTAACTGAGTCTCCTATCCTTGCCATATGGAAACACACTGTTTTAGAAATCTGGTTGCCTAATTTTATACATTCCTATTTTCAACTTTGATATTGAGCATACTTAAGCACTTAAGACCTTCCTTTGTCCAGTGACTGTGTTTTTAGCCCATTTATCCTCTCTCTAAATTAGCTTTCCTCCAGACTTGTTACATTTTATTTTCCCTGCTTTGTTTGTCCCTGTCTTCTCAAATGGATGGCCTACATTCCTTATTTTTATTAAGTTACAATCTCCCGTCTTCTCTGTCATCACATTTATCTGGGTGGATCATGATTCACGTTATACTCGTAGTGATACACATACTTTTAATATGACATAACACTTAAGAAAAATGTCATCTCACCTTCTTTCACATATCACATAGTATTTATTGCAATCCTTTGCTCAGATTCATTCCCTATTCCCAGTTCTGAGAAATCACCTTCTAAATGTACTATCTCAAATTATGCAAGTATTGGTATTTCATTAAAATGAACTCTCTTTGAATAGAGTTTTGATCTTGTTAGATTACCTGTCTGAATGTGACTGCAAAGAAACATAAGAACTTCATAGGTAATTTTCCTTTTACTTAAAAGAGAATACCTTTTTTTCTTTTAAAATAGCTTTCAGCCAGAATTGTCTAGGAGAGTCAAAGACATAACCTCTTCATTTGGTTCCACTTTCCAATACAGGAAATCTTGTGGGCTCCTAGCTTTTCTGATTAGAGACCTTGTACTTTTTTTTCTTTTAAGTGTACAGTGGATGATTTAAAAAAATTACTATTTTTAGTATAGTTTTAGATTTACACAGAAATTAATAGTTAATAGGGTGTTCCCACATACCTTCTTTGCCCCCCACTCTACCCCCATTTTCCCTATTAACATCTTAGATTAATATGGTAATCTGTTACAATTAATGAACCTATTTTGATATGCTGTTAACTAAAACCTATCTGGTTCAGATTTTCTTGTGTTTTGCTAATGTCCTTTTTCTGTTTTAGGATCCTATCCAGTATGCCACGTTACGTTCAGTACTCAGATCTCCTTTTGGCTGGAACAATTTCTCAAACATCTTGTTTTTGTAACCTTGATAGTCTGAGGAGTACTGGCCAGGTATTTTGTAGAATGACCCTCTATTGGAATTTGTCTGATGTTTTTGTCATGATTAGGTTGGAATATATGGGTTTGAAGTAGGAAGATCACATAGGTAAAGCGTCATTCTCAGCACATCACAGCAAGGGCACATATTATCAACAATGACTTATCATTGTTAATGTGGACCATAATCATCTGGCTGAGGTGGTATTTGTTAGGTTTCTCTACTGTAAAGTTACTCTTTTAAAATTCCCTTTTCATGTTGTATTCTTTGGAAGGAAGTCACTCTTCCTGGTCAGCATTTAAAGAGTAAAGAATTATACTCCCCTTTCATTGAAGTAAAGTATCTACATAATTTATTTGGAATTCTTCTGCATAAGACTGTTCTCCATTTATTAATTTTTCAATCATTTATATTAGTGTGTACCATGGATATTTATTTTATACACTGGGTTATAATCCACCACTACTTTATTTTCTTGCTGAAGTTGTTTTAGCTTTCGCCACTGGGAACTCTTTCAGTTGATTCCTGTGTCCTTTGGTATAACTCCTGTAGATGTTGATGTTTTTATTTCTGAGCACTTCCTTACTTTCTTACACTACAGGGTGCTCCAGGTTCATCCTGGATATTCCTGCTCAGCTCTACAGTCAGATATTTTTCCAAAGGGGATCCTTCCACTTCCATCAGCATAGAACAGCTCTTTAGTCAGATCCTCCATACATGAAAACTATTCTTTAATACCTTCTCTTTGTTAGTTCACTAGAAACAAAGGTTGGGAAATGTTTAATAAATGGTATAACCAGGAAATGCAAATTCACAGTAAAGATCCAAGAAATGAAGATTCAGGTTTACTGTATAGAATACAAAAATGAGATAAATTATTTAAAATCATAAATGTCCCAGAAAAGCAGGGCTTTTTTGGTTTTATGTCTATATGACAAGCTTATAAGGACATAAAATGATTCTGGTTAGGCTCCTCAAATAGTGAGTACAGGGAGATTATGGAATGAACTTGGAAAATTTTGAACGAGAAAATTATGTACATTCACGAGTAGAAATGAATATATTTTGCTTAACAATTTATGTAATGACTTAGAGATATTCTACTTACAATATTTTTCATTAATTTTCCTCTTAAATGTTAATTTATAAATTACTTTGCCTAAGAGTTATTTTTTTAAAGATTTTATTTATTTATTTTTTTTAGAGAGGGAAGGAAGGGAGAAAGAGAGAGAGAGAGAAACATCAATATGCGGTTGCTGAGGGACATGGCCTGCAACCCAGGCATGTGCCCTGACTGGGAATCGAACCTGCGATGCTTTGGTTCGCAGCCCGCACTCAATCCACTGAGCTACGCCAGCCAGGAAGAATTATTTTTTTAAAAAGAATTATTTAAGTGTTCTCATGAAGATCAACAGCTGGCTAAAAAAATAGCATATCTATAACATGATCTAATTCTTGTAAAGTGATTTAATCATATTCATAGCAACTATCTTGAGGTATATTTATCAACTTTAACATGGTTATTTATTTTTGTAATATTGATAGTGTCTTATAAGAAATTACTACTTTTGAAATCAGAAACAAATAAAGAATTCAATAAACATTGTACAAAGCCCAAACATATTCTAGTAACAGATGTAGTCTTTGCTGAAAAGTAAAACAAGGAAAAATTTATAGATGAACTAGGATTTGAGGATTAGTTTGGAGGTGAAGACCAATCCTCCTTGCTTGAAGTGGTAACTTGAAACGTTGGCCAAAGGATACTTTTCTTTCCGGAAGAAAAAGTAATCTCAATTTAATACGAGTATTGAAGGCTTGGATTCTATAACTTTTTTAGAAATGTAATTTTTCCTGTTACGTTGGTTGGATAAGCTATAAGATGGTGAGAGGGATTTCTGAAGTTTAGAACTAGAGGTTTGTTGGAGTGATTCATGGTTGGCACTCTTCATGCTAGTCCACATTTCTATCTAGAGCTTTAAAGGAACGGTGAGAGCAGAGGCAATTTATGAGTCACAGCAGTGGTTCTCAAAATTTTTGGCATTTGGACCACTTTACACTCTTAAAAAAGTATTAAGGTACTCAAAGAGCTTGTGTTTGTGTGGGTTGTATATATCGATAGTTAACATATGAGAATTAAAAAAAGAAATTAAATAATCTGTTTATTAAAAATAGTAAACTCAAAGACATGTTAACATAAATTGCATGTTTCTATGAAAAGTAACCATGTTTTCCAAAAATAAAATTTTTCTTTAAAGATTATTTTCTTTTTTAAGATTTTATTTTATTTTTATATTTATTTTTTTAAGATAGGGCGGGGTGGAGTTTCTTTTCTTTTAAAGATTTTATTTATTTATTTTTTAGAGAGGGAAGGGAGAGGGAGAGAGAGAGAGAAACATCAATGTTCGGTTGCTGGGGGACATGGCCTGCAACCTAGGCATGTGCCCTGACTGGGAATTGAACCTGCAATGCTTTGGTTTGCAGCCCGCGTTCAATCCAATGAACTACGCCAGCCTGGGCACCCAAAGTAAAAAATTTTAATGAGAAGAATGCCATTGCTTTCCTTTTGGGTATGTCTTTCATATCTGGCTTAATGAAGATAGCCAAGTTCTCTGTGGTCAAAGTATATGAAGAAAATAGGAGGCCTTAGGAGGAGAATTTAATAGTCTTTTTGAATATTGTATGTTGCCATGTATAATGCAGTCCCGTGTATAATATGTCACCCATGTTTTTGGCCTAAACTTTCAGGGAAAAAGTTTTTTATTTTAATTTTTTAATTCAATTTTTTATTTATGTTTAGAAACAAAACTTATTATCATGTTCCAGGGTATTATTTTGCATATGGATGTCATTATTACTTTCTAGAGTTACGCTTTTAATGCATAAGCATAAATAAAAGAATTAAAACATTTATATAGATAACAAAATTAGTACTACCCATGTATAATGTGCATCCTTATTTTTCCCTAAAAAAATTGGGCAAACAAGTGCACATTATATATGCAATATACAGTAAGTAATAATACAGATATAGATATTCTAAGTGTAGATATTCCTCTCTGACACTGCAGATAATTTGACAAGTGGTTGTTTTTTAATGGTTGTAATGAGCAATCTAAAACCACATCAAGGAACCTTTATATTCTGCTTTTTATGTGTGCATACACACGCATGCATGCAAGGTGGCACATGCATATCTATCTATTCATTGGTCTATCTTGCACTTTGAATGAATCTTTTATCTATGTATGATTTTGTAATGTCCTGCATTGGTCATTTGGAAAATACTGGTTCATTGTGTCACATAGATGAGCCATATATTGACATGCCTCATACAATATCAAAAAGTAATATTTATTAAGAGTATTACAGTTTCATCAGAAAACTCTTTAAGCTGTCAAACTGATGGTGGTAAACACAAGTTTTCCAAATTTCCAAATTTCACTTGAAAGCTATAAAGTTTATCACTGGCAACAAATATTGTCAGCTGTTTTGCTGAAGCGTTAGGCTCACAGTGTTCATTTTGGAGAAATATTTGTCAATTCTCCAGTCAGAGTAACACTGGTTTGTCAATTGTTCTTTCAAAGAAAAATGGTGTTCCATGAAAAAAGCAGATAGTTCAGTTTACAACTCTGCCACACAGGTGTCTGTCTTCTACAGCTATCCTAGCATGTGTACTTTCCATTTCTTCTCAGAGAATATTAGAAAGATGTGTACACAAGGGATGCAATTTATAAAATTAATATTTTTTACTACTTCATCAAGGATATTTCTAAATCAATTAAAAAAAGGGGGGAGGGTGTGGCAGCAAACAGTAGGAGCATTTTGTGCCTTACTCTCTATTTCTGATAAGACAATGTCAGCAGTGTTACTATTGTTTGGAACACCGTCAGTACAAATGCCAGCCCAATAAAAAAAGACAAAGAACATGTATAATTATGAAGATTGTTTTTAACCTCAGGACTCTAAATAGGCTTTCAGAGTTCCTGAGTCTTGCAGACCAACATTCGATAATTGCAGAATTAAAAGAGGGAGAACATGAGAAAAAGGTCATATAATGGAAACAAATGGTTGAATTGAATTCAGTTTATAATAATTTTATTAAAACAAAGAATGCAGACTTCAAGAGCCACGAGAAGCAGATTAGGAGAAAGACTGGTGGGGTTTTATCAGATCAGGAGACGGGATTTCAAATGGGCCTTGAAAGATTGGTACAAGTCATTTGAAGAAAGGGTTGGAAGGGAAAAGGCTTGCTCAAAACGTGCAAATGAAGAACTGACCAAAACTCTGGCAAGACTGACTGACCACTGGGATCTCGTGGATGCGAAAGGCAAATAAGGAGTAACGCCAGGCTTTTGTTCCATTGTGGTCCTATGTTTATAGGTGACAGGTAATACGTTGTCAACATTACCGTTTAAAATTGCGAGGGAGGAAAGCCCTTTACACCGATACGATGATGGAGAGGTGGCGAGTCCGGTAGTGAAGATTCAATTTGTCTTTAGATGAAAACGCTCTAGAAAAAGAGTATGTCAGAGGGAAAAGTAGTTTTGCTAATATATTTCTGATTACTTGAAAAGCCGGTGGAAGTGTGTGGCAGGGATATGGTGGTGCCCGAAAATATTCACACAGGTCTGAAACAACTCAAAGGAAAGTACTTTTGTTGAAAACACGTTCCTGAAATATTGCTGTTAGAATGTCGGATCCAAACTCGGCGGCTTCCGAGTCTCTCAAGCTCAGCGAACCGGGCAACACACGCAGCGCCTTCAGACTGGGTTTTCCGCGGCCTGTCGCAATCGTACTAAAGCGGGCTCTCTGCGCTTGCCGTACGCGGACTCTACCACTGCTCTCTGAGGGGGGTTTGGCGCGGCGGTGGAAAGGGGAGCGGAGGGTGTGTTGGGGGAAAATTAGGGTGCTCAGGGGACGGTAGTTTCACGATCCCTAACCAGCCCGTCCTTCTCCCCTCCGCCCCTCCCCTCCGCCCCTGTGTAGTCCGGGCTTCTCTGTGTCTCCGCGCGGCGGCAGGTGAGCGTGGGGCGGCGGGCTCTCAGGCTTCGCTGCGCACCCCCATGTCTCCGGGACGGGTGGCGGCGGCCGGCCGGGGAGGCGGCCGCGGGCTCAGTAATGGCAGCGCTGTGAGCAGGGGAACGCGAGTGACAGCCACCGCCGCCCACCCTCTTCGCCGGGGCTTCGTCTTTCATTCCTTCAGGCTGCCTCCCCTCCCCTGTCCCCTGCCCCCTGTCCCGCTTCTGCAGAAGGTAACCCCGCTGAGGGTCCGGGAGCCGGCTGCAGACGCCGGGAAACTTCCCTTCCCGGTTGATGGGTGGCGGGGATGGGGCGGAGGAAAGGAGTTAGGGGCGAGAAGGGGGAGGGGAGAGGGGGGAAAGCGGGTGGCCGGGGAAGATGGTGTCCTGTAAGTGTCCCCGGCTCCCTAGAGCGCTGTCTCCTAAACCCTGCCACCCCTTGGACTGGATTCCGGGCCTCCCCCACCTGGCCTTGGCCGCCCCTCCCTCGGCCCCATTTTCCTCCGAAGGAAGGAAGGTGAGAGTGCGTGTATTCATCTGCTTATTTACGTGCTCACGGGGACACACTTCTCCGTGTATTTGGAGGTGGGGGCGGCATCAGTCTCTTACATCCTTACCACGAGAATTTCCACTTTTGTTTCCGCAGACAACGAAGATTGATAGCTATGGGGAGAAGTGCCTATGTACGTGCTAGCTTGTCTCAACACTTAGGGTCTGGTGAAATAAGATCCTTAGACTCTCTTTAGAGCGTTTACACACTAGGGAGTCAGGACCATTCTTTACCATCCCACAAATACGTGCATGTAAATAAAACATCTGTGAATTACAGACTTATTGTTAAGTCTTCTCCTTTCCCCACGGATTACTATTACCAGTTGAAAGACAGTACTTTGGAAATTTAAATTTTGAAGCTAGTGAGAACGTAAACTGTTAACATGCGCTATAGATTCTGACTTTACACTATAAAAATCTTTCAGCTAGACTTTTCCCAAACCTACATTAATAGTAAACTATAGAAAGTAATCACTTTGTTCAGATTGATTACTGACTACATAGTAGACATTTTCAAACACCCAAAAGATTGTCTTATTTCCCCCTCTTTTCCAAGACAGATAAATGAGCAAAGTGGTTATACTTTGCCTCTTTTGCCTAAATACACCGTTTGAAGATGCAAAAGAATCACAGGTGAAATAACAGATGTACACAGTGTTTTGAGTTATCCTTTAAAATTGTTTTTTTAGATATTGTTTATAGGTTGCAGGAACATTTCTACAGTGTACATGCACATGGTGTGTGAAAAATGACTTTTTCTATGTGTTTCAGTGTTCATATGCATCTGAAATACTTTCTTTGCCCTCTGCACTGTGGTGATTTTCAGTGTTTTAAAAGTGAAGTTAGTTTATCTATATCTTTTATTCTCACTAGCCTGTCACTAAATTAAATGATGTAGAGTTCTTTAAAGTCAGTTTTGTCTTATCTATCAGTTAAATATTTATTAAGCACCTAGTTTTTAAGCCAAGCATAAGACACTGAAATTCCTACCCTCCTGGAGTTTCAGTTATGATGATGGGGGAGGGAGAGAGAGACAGTAAATAAGAAGTAAAAATAATTTTAGATAATTGTATTATAAAGGAAATAAAACATGGAGTTGTGGTAGTGACTGGGAGACTACTTTTGATGCTGTGGTCAGGAAAGACTTGTCTGAGGTGAACTTTGACCTGATATCTGAAAAGTGAGAGGCTATTTAGCCTTTGGAAATGTGAAAGAAGTGTTCTGTCAAAGGGAACAGCAAATGGAAATGCTCAGCAGTAGTATCAAGCTTGGGTTCAGCCAACTGAAAGAAACTCAGAGAAGGAAGGCCCTTGTGAAAGATAGGAAGGTCACAGCCAGAAGCAGACCATGTGTGGTCTTATTGTCCAAAGGTATCTGGCTTTTATTTTTAAAGTACATTGAAAAGCTATTGGGATTATTGCAAAGCTTCGAGTGATAGGGCCTGACTTACCATTGGACTGTGGAGGAGATGGGACCATGGGGGAAAGAAAGCAGGGAGGCCAGTGAGATAGCTGTGGTGGAGTAGTGACTGGAGTGTTAAGAGACAAATAAAAAAGGTTTTGAGATACATTTTGGAATTAAAGGTATTTGTTGAACTGGTGGTTGGATGAAAGTGCAGTTGACTGGGACAGGTGATTCCTGGGTTTTGGGCTTCAACTGGAGGATGGCAATGCCATGTTTTGAAATGGGGAAGAAGTGAGGGAAGCATGGAGATAGGGTAGAACTGGACATGTTAAGTAGAAACTGAAACTGTTAGATGTTCAAGCAGAGCTGAGAAGTAGGCAATTGGATATACATGTCTGGAATTTAGTGGAGCAGTTAAGGAGTCATTTACTCAACAAATGGCATTGAGGTTAGAGTATTGAGAAAATAGATTAAAAAAAATTTCTGCCTTAGTGCAACTTAAATCTGGTGAGGAAAGAGAGATGAGGAATCAATCATCAGCATTTATCTGTTGGCTTAGTTATGTTTTAAATAAAAACTACATTCACATGATTCAAAATTAAACATGTTTGATGGGGAATAGAATAAAAATCTCTCTTTTTGTCTTTCATCACACAGTTTGGGTTGGAGACAAACAATGTTAGCGTTTTCTTACATGTAGTGCTTCCAAAGATACTCTTTGTGCACATGCAAACAAGTATGTGTATATATTCTCCCCATTTGAAAAGTGGTAGCATACGTCACTTGCTTTGACACTGTGTACATTTTAAGAGGATTAAACAGTATTTAAAAGTTATGAAACAGGATGGGACCACCTAAGTAAAGAATGTAGAAAGCAGAGAGGAAAGTCAGGGCATGGCAACATTTTCTGACTTGGCTTTTGCCTAGTGACCTACATATCCGCAGTTGTTTAAAGAGCTTTTTGTGAGACTTTTTTAGTATATGTTTTAGATTTTTATTTATTTTTGGAGAGGGAAAGGGAGGGAGAACGTGAAGGAGAAACATTGATCAGTTGCCTCTCATATGCCCTCAGCTGGGGACATGACCTTCAACCCAGGTATTTGTCCTACTGGGTATCGAACCACAGACCTTTCATTTTGCAGGGGACACCCAACCTACTGAGCCACATCAGTCAGGGCTTGCAAGACTTTTTACAAAAGTTTGCATTGTTTCTTTTGTGTTCGCCGTTTCTTATCTGCCTATTCTTTTTATATGCTAGAAAATTATTCGATGATTATTGAAGGCAGTATTTTCATGTAGGTACTGTCAGTTAAAATCAGATAAATCGAAGGCAGGACCAGGCCTTGAATCTTAGTATTTTGAAGACTTTTGACTGGCTAATGTTAAATCTTGGAAAAACAAGCAGAAATTTGGAATGTTATCATGAGATTTATAACAAATTATTGCTACTTGAGATGTGTGACTGATTTCTCTCTCAGTTACCAGTTAATCACAATATTTGTTCAGAGTGATCTGGCTCCTTGCTTGGGTTTGATTCTTAACAGTGATGTTTTTATTATATAGCAGATGTTAGCATAATCCTTTTGTTATTCATTTCATTTTATGTTACTACTTTGATTTATAAAGGCCTATTAGAGATACTGGAACTGTGCAGTTCCTTTGATTCTTCAAAGTTTTGAAAGGACAAGCAGTGTTACGATCATGATGTTAGCATCTGCAACAACCTTTGGGGTGCAGTTGAACCCTGTTGATTGAGTTACCTGGAGGAGGGGAGATGGAATATTTTCTCTAAGTTGCTTTAAGCATTATTACTTTGAAGAATTAAAAATATGAACTCATATTGTGTTCTTCAGTGAATAAATAATACTTTTCTGTACTGTATAGCATTGTGATTTTCAGTTAGCAGTCTTTAGCCAGGTACTCTTTATATGAATTGATCTACCTGTTTTTTTTTTGCTGACATTGTTCTTGGTTTAAGAACTTCAGTTTGATTTTTGTGGTTATTTTTATTATTGGTACCTCTCTCTCTCTTTTTTTTTTTTTTTTTTTGCCTGAGGTTAAAGTAAGTAGCTAGTTTCTACATTGGAGAAATAAAATCTTTGATAGAAAATATTTAATAGTACTTTCTGAAGCATTAGACACTAATTTTTACATATAAGACCACTGTATGAAATACGTGTAGTGAGTTTGTTAAGCTTACTTAAACTCTTAAGTGTCCTATTTGAAGATTTAGTTATTCAAAAGATTTTCATTTATATACTTTACATTGTAAGTGATGTTACTGTTGTTACTTAATCATTAGATTATGGATTGTGTATGTGTCAGACTTTTTCATTAATCAGGTTTATAATTTTTGTTTCTTTTATCAGCTTTAAGCTTCTTGAGGGCAACATTTCTAGCACCTGGTAGAGGTCTGGAATATAGGAAATATTTAGTAAGTATTAACTCAGTGACCTGAGTCTTATTCTAATGTAGGTTGCTTTTAAAATAATGAAATCTTGGATTTATGCTATATAAATAGTTCTTGAATTTCTCAACTTTGTTTTAATGCAGCTGAAGGAAAAAAGTACACAATACCTAAAAGCATTAAAAAAAATTTCTTTTTGAAATAATTTTATACTTAGAGATGTTGCAAAAACTGGTACAGAGAACTCATGTGTACCCTTCACCCAGATTTCCTTAATGTTAACAATTTATATAACCAGAACACAATGATGAAAACCAGGAAATCAACATTGGTACAATACTATTAACTAAATTACACACCTTATTTGAATCTCACCAGTTTTTCCATGAGTGTCTGTTTTCTGTGTTAGGATTTGATCCAGGATCAGACATGGCATTTAGTTGTGTTTCCCTAGTCATCTCTTCCAATCCGTGATAATCTTTTATCTTTCATGACTGCCACATCTGTGATGAGTGTGATCAGTTATTTTGTAGAATGTATCCTAATTTGAGTTGGATGTTTTCTCATTATTAGATTGAGGGTAATGTGTTTTTGGAAAAAGTACTATGCAAGTGATGTTGCGTCCTCAGTATATCATATCACAGGGTACAGGATGTCATTATATTGTATTAGAAATTATATTAACTTTCATTTGGTTAAGATCATGTCTGTTAAATTTCTCTTTTTGTAAAGTTGTTAAATATTTTTCTCTGTAAATGCTAGCTGTCTTGGGGAGATCCTTTGTAACAATGCAGATACATTGTTCTCAAACTTCTGCCCAGTCCTGGCAGCATTCTTTGGTAGATCCTGCCTGTAAGAATTATAGTGGGGTTCGCCTGATGGTGATCTTATGTTTTTCTCATTTCCTTCTACACTTAATGGAATTTTTCTATAAGGAAGAACTGTCCCCTTGCCATATTTATTTATTCAGTAATTTGTTTATATCAGTACGGAGTTGTTTTATTCTGTGGTTTATAATCTAATACTATAATTATTTATTTTGTTGTTCAAATTGTGCCCTCTATAGCCTTCAGGTTGGCTCTTAGTCTTTTCAGTATGCTCCATCTTCTTTAAGATCTTGTATTTTCTCTGCTGCAGCCTTGGAATCAATCATTTTTTCAAGGAGCTCTGATTCCTTCTGTTGGAGAATGGTATTTAGAAATCAAGATCTGGATGCTGTGTGTGGTCACTGTTGCTGAGATGTCATTGCTCCTAGGTCCTCTCAGTGACAGACTAGAAATATATGTATATATACTAATCCCTAATCCATGTATACATCAACATCTATGTTTATTTCTGTATCTTTTAATCTGTGTGTTTGTGTTAAAAACCATGAGTTCATGCTGATAACTGTCATGGCAGTCAAACACTATAGTTTATGGTACCCATCCACCTTTATAACTGCTAGTTTCTAGTAGTGAGATAGAGCATACTTTTATAATAGTCATCATAACTATGTAAGTAGTAGGAAGTTACCAGATTAATGAATAATGTGACAACAAGGAAAAGATCTTTAAGTAGTCCTCAGTCTTAAAAAATTTAAAGTATATCACAAATTATTTTTGTTTTATTTGGTGTGTCTGAACTACAAATAGTGACATTTTGTCTTCATAGTTCTAAGTATTGTTTTGATTAGTAAACATACATTTAAAGTTTTTTAGAGAGCACTTTGCACTGAAATTTAGATATTTTTGCATTAAAACTTTGTTGTCCATTTGAGAACTTAGAATAAGGACAGAGTTACCAAAAAAGTTAAAAAAAAAAAAAGAATAAGGACAGTATTGTTTGTTTAGTTTCTTAAATTGTGGTAAAATACACATAACATAAAATTTACCTTTTTAACCATTTTAAGTGGACAGTTCCCTGGCATTAATTGCACTCACAGTGTCTCCATCACCACTATGTGTTTCCAAAACTTTTTCATGACTCTAAATAGAAACTGCAACCATTAAGCAGTAACTCCTTATTCCCCCTTTTGCCAGCACCTGTCAAATTCTAATCTACTTTTTATCTTTATGAATTTGCCTAGTCTAGGTACCTCATATAAGTAGCATCATAAAATATTGGTGCTTTCTGTCTGGCTTATTTGATTTGACATAATATTTTCAAGGTTTATCCATGTTGTAACATGTATTAACTCTATTCTTTTTTGTGTGACTGAATCATACTCCATTTAGGTATATGTCACATTTTGCTTACCCATTCTTCTGTTGATGGGCACTTGAGTTGTTTCCACCTTTTGACTATTGTAGGTAATGCTGTAGTGAACATTGGAACACAGGTATCTTTTCCAGTCTGTGCTTTCAGTTCCTTTGGGTAAATATGGAGGAATGCAGTTGCTGGATGCATCTGGTAATTTTATGTTTAGTTTTTTGAGGACCTGCTAAACTCTTTGCCTTAGTGGCTGCACCATTGTACATTACTGCCAGCAATGGGTAAGAGTTCAAATTTCTCCACGTCCTCTCCAACATTAGTTATTTTCTACTTTTTGTTTGACTTGATAATAGCTATTTTAACTGAGTGTGAATTGGTATCATTGGGGTTTGGATTTGCATTTCCCTAATGACTTGTGATGTTGATCATCTTTTCATGTACTTACTGACCATTTGCATATCTTTGGAGATGCTATTCAAGTCTTTTGCCCATTTTTAAATTGGTTTTGTTGTTGTTGAGGAATAGTTCTCATATACTCTTACCAGATATATTACTTGCAACTCATTTTCTCCCATTTTGAAGGTTGTCATTTGGTGCATGAAAGTTTTAAATTTTGTCAAAGACCAATTTATCAGTGTTTTCTTTTGTTGCGTATGCTTTTGGCATTGCATCCAAGAAATTGTTCCTGAATCCAATGTCACAAAACTTTTCCTTGGATTTTCTTCTAAGAATTTTATAGTTTTAGCTCTTACCTATAGGCCTTTGATCCATTTTGAATTATTTTTTTGTATATAGTGTAAGAAAAATATTTTATATGGACTATTCATAGATAGATTAATGTTGGCACTTATACAGATAGATATATCCGACTAGTTTGGAATTTAATTTTTAGAGGGCTATAAGGGCAGTTAGTAAAAAGATAAATAAAGATGAAGGAACTTGTATGGCTTTATGATGAAAGGGATTGCATTTTTTACCTAACACAGATAAACACTAAATAAACTGCTTATGAGGAAAATGGAATGAAAGAAAACGTTTTTAATAGGTAATATGGGAATAAAGTATGAGAAAGAGTGAAGCCATAAAAATCTCAGCAGTATTACAGTTTTGGTCTTCACTTGGTTCAAAAGCAAGGATGGAAAAATAAAATTACAGAGGCGAGTAGAAAATAGTGCTAACTCATCTTAGCATTGTCTAGCAAACCTGAAATGTATTTATAAATATTGCCCTTTATACTGGGTTTATGTTGTACAGATGGAGAAAATGAAACAGCAACTAGCCTAGGATCATATTGTCATTGACAGAGCCAATTTAGAGAATTAGTTTCTTTCTCTCTCTTTTTTAAAGGGTTTATTTATTTTTAGAGAGAGGGGAAGGGAGAGAGGGAGAGAAACACTGAGGTAAGTATGGTTGCCTCTTGCATGCCCCGAACTGGATACCTGACCCGCAACCCAGGCACGTGCCCTGATCGGGGATCGAACCAGTGACTCTTTTGTTCGCAGGCCAAAATTCAGTCCACAGAGCCACACCAGCCACAGCTATAGAGGATTAATTTCTTGACTCACAAACTTTTCATTTTGAGACCAGAATTTTTTTGAGGGAGGGACAATATATTGATATCTAGAAGAAACTTCCTTGGCCACCCTAAGACATTCAGCTTTTTGCTTGCAACTTGCTGACTTCTAGAAAGCTACACTTGCACTGTCATCCATCCATTTCCTCTGAGCCAACTCTGGTTTCTCCAGTGGCAAATAATAAAAATGCAGTAGAGAGCAGTGAATAAGAGTTTTATATTGAAGCCAGATAGATCTAGTTTAAATTCCAGGTTTTGTAGGTCATAGTTCTGTGTATTTTACTCTAGTTTTCTAAATGTCAGTCTCTCATCTTTAAAACAGGGAGAATAGTAGTTATTTTAGGGCGATTCTGAGCAATTGATGAGATAATGTACATAATGTAACATGTTATTGTTTTCCCACAGGAGGGACACTGAGCAGGATGTACTCTGCCAATTCTTTACCATAACCATAACAGCATCTAATTACAGAGTTGTAAATAAAATAATAATAACTACTCTTTATTAACTGCATAATTTTTATGTACTAGTCTTTTACCTTCTTGCTTAAATTTGTTCCTTAGGATTCTTTTTGAGGCAATTGTAAATGAGTTTTCTTAATTTCTCTTTCTGATATTTCATTATTGGTGTATAGAAATGTGGCTTTTTTTTGTATTGTGCAACTTTATACTAACAGTTTTTTTTGTGGAGTCTTTAGGTATTTTTGTATATAATATCTTGTCATCTACAAATAGTGACAGCTTTACTTCTTTCTTTCTGATTTTGATATCTTTCATTTTTCTTGCTTAATTGCTCTGGCTAGGATTTCCAATAGGATGTTGAATAATAGCAGCAAGAGTATAGAATGTTAATGTGGGTTTGTCACGTGTGGCCTTATGTTGAGGTGCATTCCCTTTATACTTGCTTTGTTCAGAGTTTTTATCATAAAAGAATGTTGAATTTTGTTATGCTTGTTCTGCATCTGTTGAGACGATCATTTGATTTTTATCCTTCCCTTTGTTAATATGGTATATTACATTGACTGATTTGTGCATGTTGAACCATCCTTGTATCCCTGGAATAAATCCCACTTGATCATGGTGTATGATCCTTTTAATGTTATGAATCTGGTTTGCTAATATATTTTAGAGATGGGGAGGGAGGGAGAAAAGAGAAAAGAAGAGAATCATCAATCTGAGAGAGAAATATTGGTAAGTTGCCCTAACCAGGGACCAAAACTGCATCAGAGGCATGTCCCCTGACTAGAGATTGAACCCACAACCTTTCAGTTTGCCAGAAGACCCTTGACCAACTGAGCCTCACCAGCCAGGGCATGTTTGCAAATACTTTGTTGAGGACTTTTGCATCTATGTTCATTGGGGATATAGACCTATAATTGTCTGTTCCAGTGGCATCCTTGTCTGATTTTGGTATTAGGGTAGTGCTGGCCTTTTTTTTTTTTTTTTTTATTTTTTAATTTTGTTTTAGAGGTAGGAAGAGAGGAAGAAAGAGAGGGAGAGAAACATTGATGTGGGAGAGACACATTGATCAGTTGCCTCTCACACACACCCAACTGGGGATCTGGTCCACAACCCAGGCACATGCCCTGACTGGGAATCAAACCAGTGACCCTTTGGTTCATAGGTTGGCACTCACTCCACTGAGCCACACCAGCCAGGGCAGTGCTTGCCTTATAAAATGAGTTTGGTAGTGTTTCTTCTTCTTTTATTTTTTTGGAAAAGTTTGAAGAGGATTGGTGTTAATTTTTTATTTGAAGATTTGGTAGAATTCACCAGTAAAGCCATCCGGTCCTAGATTTTTGTTGGGAGGTTTTTGATTCTCGATGCAACCCTCTTTACTAATCAGTTTGTTCAGATTTTCTGTTTCTTCATGAGTCAGTCTTGGTAGGTTCTGTGTTTCTAGGAATTTATCCATTTCTTCTAGGGTGTCAAAATTGTTGGCATGTAATTGTTTGTATTTCCATGCTATCATTTGTAATGTCTCCTTCATTTCTGATTTTGTTTGCCTTCTCTCTCTTGTTCTTGATGAGTCTAGCAAAAGGCTTGTGAGTTTTGAGCCAAAGGTTTGTCAATTTTGTTTCTTTTCAAAAAACCAGCTCTTAGTTTCATTGATCTTTTCTATTGTCTAATAAGTCTCTATTTCATTTATTTCTACTCTGATCTGTTATTTTCTTCCTTGTACTAACTTTGAGCTTTGTTTATTTTTATAGTTCCTTGTTTATTTGAGATTTTTGTTTGTTTCTTGATGTAAGCATATAGAACTATGAACTTCTCTCTTAGCACTGTTTTTACTGTATCCCATAAGTTTTGGTATATTGGATTTCCATTTTCATTTGTTACAATGTAGTTAAATTTTTTTTTATTCCTTTGACCATGCTACTGGTCACTCAGCATGTCATTTAATCTCCACATAGCTTTATTAACTCAAAAGAATAAACTATGTATTTTTCCTTTTTTAAATTTATTTTTTGTTGTTCAAGTACAGTTATCTCCGTTTTCACCCCACCACACCCCTCCACCCCACCCTTCCCCGCTTTCCACCCTCAAACCTACCCTCTTTGGCTTTGTCCATGTGTCCTTTATACATGTTCCTTGATTGCCCTTCCACTGTTTTCCCCCATTATCCCTCTCTTCCCTCCCCTCTGGTTACTGTCAGTTTGTTCTTTATTTCAATGTCTCTGGCTATATTTTGCTTGCTTGTTTGTTTTGTTGATTAGGTTCCAGTTAAAGGTGAGACCATATGGTATTTGTCCCTCACCACCTGGCTTATTTCACTTAGCATAATGCTCTCCAGTTTCATCCATGCTGTCTCGAAGGGTAGGAGCTCCTTTTTTCTTTCTGCTGTATAGTATTCCATTGTGTAAATGTACCATAGTTTTTTAGCCACTCATTTACTGGTGGCGCTTAGGTTACTTCCAACACTTACTTGGCTTTTGTAAATTTTGCTGATACGAACATTGGGAGACAAACGACCCAATTAAAAAATGGGCAAAGGACTTGAACAGAATAAACTAAGGCTTGCATGCTCACATGTCAACCTACTTTTGCCAACCATGTATTTGTGTCTTAGTGTCTTCTTGTAATTCATTTCTAGTTTCCAACTATTGTGGCTAGAGAAGATGTTTGATATGATTTTAGTTTTCCCAAGTTTTTTAAGACTTGTTTTAGGGCCTAATAATGTTATCTGTCCTGGAGAATGTTCTGTGTGCATCTGAGAAGAATCTGTGTTCTGTTGCTTTTTGATGGAATGTTCTGTGTATCTGATATAATGTGTTATGAAAGGCTGATGTTTCCTTATGATTTTCTGTCTGGATGATCTAGCCATTGATACAAGTGGGGTATTAAAGTCCCCCCCCATATTGTATTGCTGTTTATTTCTTCCTTTAGGTCTGTTAATATTTGCTTTATATATTTAGGCATTTTTATGTTGAGCAAATAAATATTTACAAATATGATATTCTCTGTTTGGATTGGCCCCTTTATCTCAAGACCCCTTATTTGTCTCTTACTACAGTCTGTTTCAAAGCCTACTTTTTTCTTATAGAACTATAACTACTACAGCTTTCTTTTGGTTTTTATTTGCATAGAGTATCTTTTCCATCCTTTCACTTTTAGTCTGTGTATGTCCTTATATCTTGTAGACAGCATATAGATGAGTCTTTGTTTTTTTTTTTTAAATCTATTCAGCCACTTTATATTTTTTGATTAGAGAATTTAGTCCACTTACATTTAAAGAATTATTGATAGGTATGTTCTTACTGCCATTTTGCTTACTGTTTTCTGGCTGTTTTGTAGTTCTATTTCTTCTGTTACTCTCTTTGTGGTTTGATGACTTTCTTTAGTGATATGCTTAGAGTCCTTTCTCCTTATCTTTTGTTTATCTACTACAGGTATTTGCTTTGTGGTTATCTTAAGGCTTACATATAATACTTAAACTTATGATAGTCTATTTTAAGTTGATAATGTAAGATGGAATGCACTCAAATGTGGTATATTTTTACTGTGCCTCCCTTTGCATTACAAATCAAGTGTGTGTGTGTGTATACATTTAAAGATTTTATGTATGTATGTATGTATTTATTTAGAGAGATTCGAAAGCAGAGAAGGAAGAGAGACATCAATCAGTTGCCTCTTGCACATGGCCTAAACCAGGACCACAACCCAGGCATGTGCTTTGATTGAGAATTGAACCTGTGACCTTTTGCTTTGAGGGTTGACGCCTAGCCAACTGAACCATACCAGCCAGGGCTGTTTTATGTTTTTGATGTCATATTTTACATCTTTCATTTTGTATATCCCTTAATGAATTATTGTAGTTACACTTTTTACTACTTTTGTTTTTTAATCTTCATACTAGCTTTATGAGTGATAACCCACTCATTACCTTTACTATATATTTATTATTTTCTTATAAGTATCATTCCAAGGCTAGAGTTTTTCATTTTGATGAAGTCTAATCTTTTATCTTCTTTTTTTATCAGCCAGGCTTTTTGTTTTAGCTAGGAGATAATGTGC
>PVIA01007916.1:48194-77840 GCA_004024845.1 Tonatia bakeri
TCCCTCTCCTCCTCCCTCTCCCCCCTTCTCCTCCTCATCCCTTCCTCTTTCTCTCCTCCCCTCCCTCTCTCCTCTTTCTCTCCTCCCTTCCCCTCCTCTTCCTCTTTGGTAAAGTTTCATTGGAATACAACTACACCCATTCATTTGCTTATCGTCTGTGGTTGCTTTTGTGCCGCAGTAGCAAAGTTGAGTAGTTATAACTGAGACTGCATGGCTTTCAAAGCTTAAAATATTTACTATCTAGGGGGAGGTAGCAGAGGGTATAGGGGTGATAAAATGGTAATGGAAGGAGACTTGACTTGGGGTGGTGAACATACAATACAGTATACAGATGATGTATTATAGAATAGTACACCTGAAACCTATATAATTTTATTAACCAATGTCACCCCAATAAATTCAGTGAAAAATTAAAAATATTTAGTCCTTTACAGGAAGTTTGTTGACCCCTGAGGCAATCTGTTAGTCCCTGCTTCCCTCTCCCCTTTTCTTGGAGATAATTTTCCTGGAGCCCTTTGTTCTGTGTTTATCTAGACAGCTTGTTTTTAAAATCTCTATAACTGCTGTTCTGAAAAATTCCTGTGCCTTTCTCCTCTGCTTATGGGATCACAAATCTTTTTTGGCTCCGTTCCTTCCTGATAAAGAATATATTCTATTCTATTTTCCTGAGGAAAAAAATGCTACATTGGAAAATTATTTGCTATCACTCTTGGTAGAGAATTCTAGGTGATTACTTATTTTCCCTGAGAATTTTAAAGGAGTTGCTTTATATTACCTTCTAGCTTCCAGGATTGCTATTAGGAAATTTAAAGACTTTCCAATTTCTAATCTGTTGTAACCTGTTTTTCTTTTCTGGAAACTTTTGGAATCTTTATCCCAAGTATTTTAATATGTCAGAAGTACCTATTTATTGTTATAATAAAAAACTCTGGGTATTGAACAGGTCCTTTTTATTTTTTAAAAAATATTGTTTTTATTTATTTTTAGAGAAGGGGGAGGGGAGGGAGAAAGACAGGGAGAGAAACATCAGTGTGTGAGACATGCATCTATCGATTGCCGCTCGCATGTCCCCACCTGGAGATTGGACCTGCATTGGGAATCAAACCAGCGACCCTTCCGTTGCAGGCCAGCACTCAATCCACTGAGCCATACCAGGTAGGGCATGAGTAGTCCTTTTTAATTGGAGAACTCATGTTCTTCAGTTCTGGGATATGTAGATAAAAAAAGGGTTTCTGTGAAAAGTGACTTCACATGGTGATGTAATCATAAATTCCTAACTGGGCAGGTCATAACAGGTAGTAATGCCCAGGCATATAACTTCTTTACTAAAAGGCTTATCTTTACCTTAAGTAAGCCCTGTCTATTGTTTCCGTGCATCTCGATTAACACACCTGTGAAATGCCACTTTTCAGACCCCTCATTCTAAAGTATGCCCTCCCTCAAGAGAGCACGTAATCTTTTTTTAAATAATTAAAAAATTTCAATGACAGTTGATATATAATGTTATATTAGTTTCAGGGGTACAACATAGTGATTAGACATTTATATTACATAAAAAATGATCACCCCGATAATTCTGGTACTGATCCGACACCATGCATAGTTATAACGTTATTGTTATTTATATTCCCTATGCTATACTTTACATTCCCGTGAATGTTTTTACACTAGGCACTTTGTATATCTTAAAGAACACATAATCTTAAAGTGTAATCTTATACCTGTCTTGCTTTCTCCCACATTAATGTAATCTTTCTATGTTCCCTCTTAATCTCAACTGCATAAAAGAAACTGTAAAACATTATTCTCCGAAGCATTTTTTTTCAGTCTCTTGAGATCTTGCTTCCAGGTGTATCCTCTGTTCAACTCACATAAATTTCTATAGAAATTCTCTATTGGTTTGGATGTGCTTATGTTGATATATATTTTTAATAATATTATCTTTAATCTTCTAGAATGCTTATTGATTGACTGTTAGACCTCTTAGATTAATACTCTTTTCTTAGCTTTATGATTTTTCCTGTACTTAATTCCCCTCATATTTATGAAACTTAATGATTTTTTTACACCTTTACTTTGTAAAATCACAAACCTATTACAAAAAATTAATAGTATAATAAATCCCTATGTACTTGTCACTTATCCTCAACAATGATCTATTCATAAGCGAGCTATTCAGTTTTAAAACAAATCTCAGATAATATTTCATAACATTCATAAATATTTTAGAATGTGTTCCTAACAGAGAAGGACTCTGATTTAAAATAAGACTCATTTTATAATTATCATTATAAAAATTTAATTCTTTAGCTGTGACTGATGTGGCTATATGGTTGGGCATTACCCCGCAAACCAAAAGGTTGCTGGTTGGAATCCAGGTCAGGGAACATGTCTGGGTTGCAAACCATGTTTCTCCTATTGGGGGCTTATGAGAGGTAACTGATGTTTCTCTCACACATTGATGTTTCTCTCTCTCTCTTTCTCCCTACCTTCCCTCCTCTCTAAAAATAATAAATAAATAAAATCTTTAAAAATATTAATTCTTCAAAGTCTTCAACTACTTCATCATTGTTAAAAATTTAGGGGTATCATAAATATTTTTTAAAAGTGTTAAATCTACATCCAAATAAGATCAATTACAGTGATTGATTAATATCCCTTTTTATTCTATTTTATTTTGATTCCACCTTCATACATCTCTTCCTCCCTCTTTTTCTCCTCTCTTTGTCTCTTATGTGTGTGCATAGTTTATTGAAGAAATCTGATTACCCAGTAATCAGTAGTTTCCTAACAGACTGAATTTTGCTGACTTGCATTTTTGCCATTAGTAATGCTTATATATGAGATACATATAGCATGAAAGGCATACAGAAGTCATTTAATAAATGGTAAAAATAATAATATTGCATTTTCCATCATTAATAATTATGTATAGCAAATGCAACTTAAATTGTTATCAAAGTCTTTAGAAGAGAACCTTGTTAATGTCTGTATAAAAGGAGTTTGCTAATAATCCATTGTAAAAAATCATTTAACTCAAAATTCCTGATATTAAACTAGGCATTTTAATTTTGGAGATCTCATCATATGTCATATCAAACATAATAGAATGGATCTAGATACAGGCAAACAATAAAATACTACTAAGATTAAAGAAATCCTTATGTATTAATGTGGAATACTTCTCAAATATACTGTTAAGCGAATATGCTATTGAGTAGTAAGTACACTACCATTTTTTATATGAAACATGAAAAAGATCGTGTAAGTTATAAGTCATTTATATAAAAGGGGGGATAACAAACCATCTATGTGTGTAAAATACATCCAGACACAGTCAATATTGCCTCTGGTGGTGAGAGCTGGTGACTAGAGCACAGGAGTGAAAGGGAGACTGAGATTTCAGAATTTACAGCCATGTAAATGTACCTTTTCTTCCCTTCCCTCATTAAATTGCTCTAAAATTTTTGATAGAATTTTTATTTGTTTTTAAATTTATAACAGCTTTATTGAGATATATGCAACTACCATCCAGTGTATGCATTTAAAATGTAAAATTCATTGGTTTTTATTACATTTACAGAATTGTGCAACCATCATGACAATCAATTTTAGAACATTTTTATCACCTAATTTAGCAGCTACTTTTCCATTTCTCCCCAAGTCCCCTAGCTCTTGGCAACCACTAAAACACTTTCTGTCTCTACAGATCAACCTAATGGAATAATACAGTATGTGTTCTTATGTGACCAACTTCGTTCTCCAAGTATAATGTTTTTGAGGTTCACCCATGCTGTAGCATCTGTCAGTACTCTATTCCCCATATTGCAGAGTAGTAATTCTTTTGAAGGAATATACTATATTCTGTTGATCCATTTATCAGTTGATAGACATTTGAGTTACTTCCACTTTTTGGCCTTTATGAATAATGCTGCTATGAACATTTATTTGTATATAAGTTTTTGTGTAAACGTGTTTTCTCTTGGGTATATGCCCAGGAGTTTGAATTGGTGGGTCATATGGCAACTCTTATGTTTATATAAATCACTTTTGTAATTATTTAAGTTTCTATTATTGACTATTTAGAAATGGTGCTCTAACGAGAATACCTAATCTACAAACCATTTTCCAGTATGAGGGAAAATGTCAAAATATTATAATTAACATTGACGTTATCAGGAAATGTAATTAAACATCAATTTTTATTTTGTCTTTTAAAAATATTTAGACCTGTCATTTATTTTCAGAGCCTGTAACACTCATGTGCTTTAGGCATAGTACCATTGTGTCTAAGTGTTAAAAACCCATGTCACGTGAGTGTAACTCAAAAGAAAGCTAGAGGAAATTACGGCAATGTGAGATTTGGACTACATTTTTTAGTTATGTGTGCTTATTGGGCAAGCAGAGAATTTAATAGACGATTTCAGCATACTTTCTGCTATTGGTTTGTTAGATTTTTAGTGTGTTTCACTGAACTTGTGCTTCTCTCACCTTGTCTTCCATGTTTCATGGAAGAATCAATACACATGTACCCATTCTGCCATAAATCTGTTGGTGTCAGCAGAGAAGTCAGTAATGGTGATTAACTTCTGCAGCTATTAAAATAATTTTAACTAGTGTGTATAATATCCCATTTTTACAAGGAGAGAAAAGTAATGTAAAGGGTACATTGCCAACATTTTGTTATACTGTTACACAATAGTCCATACCCTTAAGAAAAGCTCAGATAATTACAGTAGAGGTGAGCACAGAGTTCTCATGTAATATGTAACACAGGTTACCTGACCTAGCTTAAGTGGGCTCAGTAAAGTTTCTTTTTAAAAAAATATTTTATGATTATGTTATTATAGTCCCAATTTTCCCTCCTTTACTGCCCTCCACCCAATAACCCCATTCCCTCTAGCAATCCCCCTGCTTAGTTCATGTCCATGGGTCATGCATATAAGTTCTTTGGCTTTTCCATTTCCTATACTGTTCTTAATGTTCCCCTCTGTAATTTGTACCTGGCAATTTGTACTTAATCCCTACACCTTTTCCAGCTCTCTCCCCCTCCGCACTGATAACCCTCCATGTGATCTGCGTGTCTATCTATGATGATGTACCTGTTGTGCTTGTTTGCTTAGATTTGTAGATTCAGTTGTTTATAGTTGTGAATTTGTTGCTGTTTTAATGTTTAAACTTCCTAGTGCTTATATAGTTCCCTTTAACATTTCATGTAAAAATGGCTTGGTGGTGATGGACTCCTATAGCTTTTACCTAGTCTGGGAAGAAATTTATCTGCCCTTCCATTCTAAATGGTAGCTTTGCTGGACAGAGTAATCTTGGTTGTAGGTCCTTGCTTTTCATCACTTTGAATACTTCTGACCAGTCTCTTCTTGCCTGCAAAGTTTCTTTTGAGAAATCAGCTGACAGTCTTATGGGAACTCCTTTGCAGGTAACTATCTGCTTTTCTCTTGCAGTTTTTAAGATTCTCTCTATCTTTAACCTTTGACATTTTACATATGATGTGTCTTGGTGTGGACATCTTTGGGTCCAACTTGTTTAGGATTCTCTGTGCTTCCTAGACTTTATTTCCTTCACCAATTTAGGGAAATTTTCTTTCATTATTTTTTCAAATAAATTTTCAGTTTCTCCTCTTCCTCCTCTTCTTCTGGCTTTCCTATGATTTGGATGTTGGTACGTTTGGAGATGTCCCAGGGGATCCTTGTCTATCCTCGTGTTAATTCTTTTTTCTTCTTGTTTTTCTGATGGAATGCTTTTTTCTTCCTTATGTTCCAAGTCATTGATTTGATTCTCAGCCTCAACCCCTCCATTCTTAGTTCCCTGTAGATTTTTTTCTTTATTTCATTTAATGCAACCTTTATTTCTGCCTCTTTTTTATACTGTTGGAGTATTCAAAGAGTTCTTTGAGCATCCTGATAACCATTGTTTTGAACTCTGCATCTGATAGGTTGCTTATCTGCATTTTATTTAGTTCTTTTTCTAGAGTTTTGTTCTGTTCTTTCACTTGGGCCATATTTCTTTGTCTTCTCATTTTGGCAGTTTCCCTGTGTTTGTTTCTGTGTATTTGGTAGAACTGCTTTGACTCCCTGTCTTAGTAGCATGGCCTATTGTAGAAAAAGCACCTGTAAATTGTGTGGGATGGATACTTAGGTAATTTCTAGGACAGGGCAACCTGTGTCATTGTTTTGTGGCTCTATGTGGTGGGAGGGCTCACAGAGGGGACAGTGCCACTGCCCAGCCTCTAGAGATTTGCCCAGGAGGAAACTGTCTCCTGACATTTACCGTGTTGCCATCACGTCGCTTTCTCCCCATATGCTACTTGTGCCCTTCCTGTTGTGGTCCTGGTGCTGAATCTCAGAGGGAGTGGGTCTGTATAAATCCTGAAACCTTTGTGGGCCTCTTAAGAGGAGTCTCCTGAGCATCCTGCAGTTTCTTCTGCCTTCCCTACCCCCACTGGTTTTTATAGCCAGAAGTTATGGGACTTAGTTTCCTAGTGCTGGAACCCTGGGCTGGGTGGTCTGGTTTGGGATTGGGGTTGCTCACTCCCAAGGTGGTATCCTGATTTTTTTTCTACCACATGTGAATGTAGGACAGCCTGTTCTTCTGCCTCTCTGTGCCTCTCCACACATCTCCGCCCCTCCTGCCCGTCTGGATGAATGTGGCTTTAAATCCTCAGTTGTCGGACTTCCATACATGTGATTTTCTGGTAAATTCGGGCATTATTTATTTTGTAGTCTAGTTGTAATTTTTGCTGCAATTGTGTGAGGAGGCAAAATGTGTTTACCTGCACCTCCAATTTGACTGGAAGTTCTCAAAGTACATTCCTTGGGAAAGTTTCTTAAAAGCAGATGTACTGGACCACGGCTTTAATATCGTTAAGAGTTAGTTGAATGGGTGGAAGGTGGAGGTAAGGAAATAAAATAATTTTAGGTATAGAAAACAAGGGTAAAAGCAGGGTGTATGAATCAGTTCACTGACCTCTAAGCAGAAGTTAGTGAATTCTGATGTCAAAGAGTTCCATAAGAAGAAGCGGGAGAGGTGCTTAAGTCTAAGGTTAATCATGGAAGCTTGGTGTACCATGTAGCCACTAAACTAAATGGTGTGCATAGTGGAAAGCATCAAAACAGAAGAGTGACATGCTCAACTTTTTGGCTTAGATAGGTTATTTTTGTCCTTGAGTGCCTTATGTGATATTCTAATCTTTTTGAAGGTCAGTAACTTTCTTTGTTGCCTGCTGTATCCTCAGAGCCTAGAATAATGCCTGGCAAATATTTAATATTCACTAAAAATGTTAGTAAGGTAGTATAGTTGCATATAGCAGTTGAACACTTGGGCTCAAGTACAGATCTGAATCCTGATGCCACCATTAAGTAGCTCTGTGATCTTAATCAAGTTTCTTAACCACCCTTTGACTTAGCTTTTTTATCTAGAAGATGGAGAGAACAGTAGGATCTACCCAATCAGATTAAATGAGTTTATATAAAGCTTTTAGAATATCGCTTTGCTCATAGTAAGCACTATATAAATATTAACAGTTATTATTTCTCTTATGAATGAAAAATTAATAAAAACTAGAGCTGCTAAGGGCCTGTCCCAGAGCATATGTAGGGTTACAGAGGAAGGGATGGATTTAAGAAATACTCAGAAACACAGATAGGATATGGTAAATAAGGATGAAAAGGAATTAAGGTTAATTCCCTGGTGTAAAGGTAGAGCTTTAAGTTCTCTCTTCTCTCCAGTGTTCCTGCCCCCACCCCCCACTAGCACCCAACACACATGCACACACAGTTCAATTATGACAGGTCCATTCCCATTAGTGCAGGAAATTTAAGGCTGGAGGTGGGGTCTCTGTTATGTTGAGGAAACCACTGATGAATTCTGGTACTCCCTCTTCTGGATTTTTGTTTGGCTTCTCTTTGATTCCTTTTTTTTATCTTCCTTTAAGTCTATTCCTTGGACTCCTCTTGAATTCTTTTCTCCATAGGTCAGAAACATGAGAAGGACTAGGGTCACCTCAGGTTGTGGTTTGGGAGTGTTCAACTGGTTTCCTTTACCTTGGTTCCTTTTCTCTTTTATTTTTATTTTTTTAAGATTTTATTTATTTATTTTTAGACAGAGGGAAAGGAGGGAGATAGGGAGAGGAACATCAATGTGTGGTTGCCTCTCATGCACCCCCTAATAGGTACCTCGCCTGCAACTCAGGCATGTGTCCTGACTGGGAATCGCACTGGCAACCCTTTGGTTCGCAGGCCAGCGCTCCATATACCAAGCCCCACCAACCACAACTCCTTTTCTTTCTTTATGCTTCCCTTCCCACCCCATTATTTTCCTATCCCACAGTGACAGAGCGGAGAACACATTTACCCTCCTTTTCTGGCCTGGCTACAGACTGGCTTGGTGTTTCACACTCCTAGTAATAAGGGAAAATGAGGGAGAATATTAAAACACGTGCCAGAAAAGTATTCCCTTGTGCACTTAAGTTTAACTTTAAAAGGTAACTTTAAAATTTAACTGTAAAACAAATTAAATTCATCTTAATTCTGTTTTTCTGGTGTGATATTGAGAAGGATTTGAATGTAGCCTTTGAAGCAAGTTCCTGTAGCCTTGGGACCTTTTTGTTCGAGAAATCAGCTAACTCCTAGAGTACAGCTTGTCTGCTGGGCAAAAGGAGTCTTGTCGCTCACTACCATGCTGGTCAAGTTCTGAGCCAAGGGTTCCATGTTAGTTGTATTTTTCATTAGAGTAGTGGGGCTGGATACCCTAAGAATGTGAGAAAGAGCAGCCCTGATATTTCTTTGAAATCTTTAACTTAATGATTCATGTGAATTTTGCATTCTACTCTACAATTCATCTTTGTCTGTTTTAATATACATTTCCTTCCTAATTTTTTTTTTTTTTACTTAAACTGATGTTCCAGGAAGATAAATTCTTCCATTTTTCTTATGTGTTCTTATTTTCCCCTGCATACTACCTCATTCTTCAGGATAAGGATTTGGGGCCAAAACCATTTTATTGAATGTTTCTTGCATATTTCCCATGCTGGAAGATAACTTCCGGCTATTTGGATCACAGCTTCTTTTTCTTAATGTTTTAAATGAGGCTGCTAATTGTTTGGAATAACACTCTTGATTATAAATAATTTGTACTAAAAGCTTTCCAATTCCTAGAGTTTGTAAAGAATGCAAATATTCTGTGGAATTCCTTGAATGGATAGTCATACAAAGATAATAGCCAGTGTTTACTGTGTTCTTTCTCTGTGCCAGGTTCTGTTCTCACCCTTTTCGTCTCTTTAATTATATAGTGCTTTCAAATCAAATAACTAATCTTGTGGAACTCAAGCTAATGTGGCTATTGTTTATAATTAACAGATTTCAACACTAAACTTGCACAATGTCTTTGAAACCAAGAGTAGTAGATTTTGATGAAACATGGAACAAACTTTTAACGACAATCAAAGCTGTTGTCATGTTGGAATACGTCGAAAGAGCAACATGGAATGATCGCTTCTCGTATCCTTTTATTGACATTGATTAATATTCTTGTATTAATAATGATAAATGTATCAGTGAACACTTGTATAATGAAATGTATCAATGTATCAAATGTTCTAAAATTGATAAACTTGTTAAAATGTGAGAGCAGGTTTAACCTTATATAAATGGAAGAACATTCCAGTATGACTGTTTTCAAATGTATTATTGTTTACATCCCCAGCTTCATCACCTATATGTGGCAGTCATCAATCTCTGATAACTTTTCATTCAACAAATATTTAGTGAGCACAGGTCTCCCATTCTTCTTGCAGTGCCAACCCTCTAATAAACCACTTTCCTTTTCACCAGCACCTGTCTCACGGTATGGCTTTCCTTGTGGCAGACAGCTGGGTGTGGTTTCATACTTACATGTCAGGTACTACTTTAGGCTTTTGGAGAACATTTGTGAATAGAATACACTACTTCTCCTTCACTCTACTAAGGGAAATAGACAATAAACATATAAAAAAAATCTAATGCCAGTGCTTCTCATAATAGGTAGTGATAAATACTGTGGGGAAAGTAAAGCAGTGTAAGGGTCAATTCCAATGGAGATGTGGCTAAGAAATGAAGAGAATGCTGAAATTTGGAAGGGCAGCAATGGAAAAGTTAGAAAATGCCATGAAAAGTAAGGATGTGTCATTAGAGACCAGGTTGAGATGGCCCACACCCTCATATTCCCAGTTGCTATGTACGAATGCATGAGCTGCACAATGAAGAAGGCTGATAGGAAAAAAATTGATTAACTTAAAATATGGTGTCAGAAGACAGCTGTATGGATACCCTGAATTGCCAGAAAAACAAACAAGCGGGTCCTAGAAAAAATTAAGCCTGAAACATTGCTGGAGGTAAAAGTGACAAAATTGAAGCTATACTACTTCAGACATATCATGAGAAGGCAGGGTTCTTTGGAAAAACTAATAATGCTGGGAAAAATAGAAGGGAGCAGGAAAGGGGGAAGACCAAATACGAGATGGATTGACTCCACAAAAGGAACCACAGACATGAGTCTAAAGCAACTGAGCAGGGCTTCCGAGGACAGACATGGAGGATATCACTCATTCACAGGGGGTCAGGAGTCAGAGCCAACTGAACAACACGTAATACACGAGGGTGTGGGGAGAATGGCTGAAGTGCCCATGTGAATGGCTCTTTTAGCAAGGGATGTCAAGGAAGGCCTCTCTGAGGAGAATATTATTTGAACAGAGATGGAACAAAGTAGGGAGCAAGTCCTAATCTGGTGGGGAGGGAGTGAACAAGTTCAATAACAGACAGAAACATGTTTTTTTAATTGGGTGGTTTATAGTGAATAAGGAGTTCCATATGAAAAAATACACATTGTGGTTTCCCTAGGACTATCTGAAACCTTGGTGTCCTGCATTTCTACATGACAGCAATCTTAAAAAAAATATGTATTATTATTTATATAATATAGTTATTATATAATAAAATGTAAGTTATGTAATATATGCATATATAAACCACCTAGCACCTAGGGTTTATAAACTGGCACCAAGAAAAACCCAAAGGAGTCCTTGAGGACTGGATAGGCACTGGAGGAACCAGAAATCTTTTCCCAGAAAAGTGAGGTAAGATGTATGATCCAGAATGCGTATGGAGGTTCAGAGTTCTTTTGAAGTCTGCTCACTCTAGCAATCTTCTGGGACTAAAGGATGTCTGCCCTCCTTATGTGGGGCGTATGTTTTTTAGAAACACTTGAATTCCAAAAGACAATGTGATTCAACTTGTTCTCAAAGCCTAACTCAGTTAATATTAAGCTGAGTGTTGATATGAGAACAATGGAGTTATTTTTAGACTAACAGGAAAACATTTAATTCATTACCTGTACAATTGTAATTTTAGTTAGAAACCTTCGTTAGGCTACCTGTGTTCTAGGCAGTAATGATATATAAAATGATGATCATGTTTCTGGAAGGCTTCATAGTTTTCAAAGATCTTTTACATTTTTAAATGTTATTTGCTACCTCAAACAAGCCTATTAGATTGGTGGGGCAGCAATTATTGTCTTTATCTAACAGATAAGGAAACTGGTACTCAGGGGTAAAGAAACTTGCCCAGGGTCATGCAGGTAGTACCTGATAGAGCAGAGACTTGAGTGCAAGATTTCTAACATCTAATTCCCTACACTTTCCAGTATATTTTAGGATAATTAATAGGGATTTCTGCCATTAAAGAGCCTTTTATTGAATTAGTCTCATATGTCTTTATGTGGACCATTATGAGTTTTTGGGTAGGTATCTTAATAAAAATTGAAAAACGTTAATGAGATCAGCTATGCAAGGGCTAAGGTACTTTTAAGGCTATTTTAACTAAAATGATCAGAGGGAAGAGAAGGAATTGGTGATAGAAGATTTCAAGAAAAGGGAAAATGAGTATAAGGTAAAGAAAAAGAAAAGGGTAAGTGTGTTCTTTATTACTGTACAGAATACACACTTAATTGGTTGGTTTGTAAATGGTTTTTGAAATAGCCCTTACCTGGAAAGAGCTTTTTCAGTCACTTATTATTTCTAAGATCTTTATTGTTCCATCTAACATGGTCCTGTTATTCTTGACCTGATCATGGCTTTTCTCCTCCCCTTAAAATAAAAAATGTCTGCAAAAACAGTAAATTTAAAAGTATAATCTCTCACCATAAAACATTTTTTTAATCCTTACCTAAGGTTATATTCATTGACTTTATTTTCATTTTAAGATGGTATTTACTTTTCATTTTTAGAGAGTTGGGAAGGGAGGGAGAAAAACATAGACATGAGAGAGAAACTGATCAGTTACCTTCTCATATGTGCTCCAGCTGGGGATGGAACCCCCAGCCGGGCATGTGCCCTGACCAGGAATTGAGCTGGTGACCTTTGACTTCGCGGGATGATTCCCAGCTAGCTGAGCCACACTGGTCAGGGTGTGTTCATTGACTTCAGAGGAGAGGACGGAAGAGACAGACACTGATGTGAGAGCGAAACATCTGTTTTTAGAAAGCATTTTTGGGGGTGTGTGTGAAACATAACTCACACATGGAAAAGTTTGAGCAACATGTAGAGTTGAATGAATAATTATAAAGAAACACCTGTATAATCACCACACAGGCTGGTTGAGAACTAGAGCATTACTAGGTCACTCTCTGGCCTTGGTAGGTAATGCCCCTCCATCTTCAAAGCCAGCAGTGGCATGTCTAATCTTTCTGTGTTTTGAACGAAATCTTTCTGTGTAGCTCCTTCTTCAGCTAGCAACAGGGGTGGGAGATGGGAGGTGGAGGGATCTGCTTTTAAAGGGCTCTTGCTATTAGATTGGGCTCACTAGGAAAGTGCAGGGTAATGTCCCTATTTTGGAGTCAACTGATTAGTAATTGTAATTGCGTTTGCAAAGTCATTTTTGCTTGTAAATAACCTGGGTGTGATATCTTATATTCATAGCCTCAGGTATTAGGGTAGGAAACCTGGGAGTCCGTTTTCAGAATGGAGCCTAACACAAGTAATAATGATGCTTCATAACAAAAGTTTCATGACAGCTTTGGAACAGTAGGGAGGTTTGGAATTTACCTTTCCTCAGGTGCTTTCCTATGGGAAGATAGAGACTAAGTGTAGATCTACATTTATTATTTGTTTCTCTGGGTTGGAGTTCTTTGGTTGTTTTGGTTTACTTTTACTTGTGGGGTATTTTTTGTTTTTTGTCTTTTGGTGGCTGTTAGAACAATTCCCAAACCCCAGCAGTATAATACAGAAGTTACTCTACCTAAGGACAAGTCAGCTTTTAATTGGTTTTATACAAATTCAGGGGGATTAAGCAAGAAGAGATTTAAGATTGCATTCCCTGAATGGATTTCTTCCCTGCCTAGGAAATCTGGGCTTTTTACAACTAGTTATACTATTGTCCTCACTTCTCATTTGTATTCTATTAGGCTGTTTTTCAAACATAGACCAGTTTTGAGTACATTGAAGAATGTTGTAATGATCTTCACAAGTGTTAGAAGGAGAATTTAGTAACCTTGGCAACTTCGATTAGCACCCTTCACTCACATTGTGCAGTTAGGAAAAGGTTTTCTCTGTAGTCATCTCTGGTTGGTGCGTCAGCAAGTTTCATTCTGTGCTTCTAAATTAAATCGAATCAATAAATACTTGATGTTGAAGCTGATTTTAATGGGTGATTTTATAGATTTGTTAAGATTTTTTATTATTTATTTTCAGAGGGGAGGGAGAGAGAGGGAGAGAACATTGATGTGAGAGAGAAACGCACCCCAACCAGGGACTGAACCCACAACCCAGGCACGTAGCCTGACCAGACTCAAACTGGTGGTCTTTCACTTTGCAGAAGGGCACCCAACCAACAGAGCCACACCGGTCAGGGCTTTCATTGCCCTCTCAAAACTAATTGTTTGTGACCCACTACATAATAGAGTTAATAGTGTTAAAACTTAAAATTAGATCAAAGTATAGGAAGCACCTTTCAATGGAGAAAATGAACTGAAATAAATAATTTTGCTGCTGACCAACACTGTCTTGGCTGTAACAGTTCAGGGCTTTTGCTCTGGAAGTTTCTGACAGAATTTAAAGTGGGAAGTTCATAAGTAGAGGAATTTTTATATTCTGGTTTAAAAAACAGAAATGTAAGGAAAAGATGACTTTGGGGAAGAGAGTATTTAAATCTAAATCTCACCTCCACTTATTTCCCATTTTTAGCCTTTTAAAGTGTCTTAAAAATGTCCTTTTGGGTGTTCTTCCTAAGACGTAAATACTTCCAGGATGGTTGGATATTTGAGTAAATTAAAGAAAAAGAACATATTTAGGAATATATTGTAGGCAGTTGAATGAAATTAGGTGGTGGTTAATTGAGACCCCAAACTATGGTGAGTTAAAATGTTAATTTAAAAAAATTTATTGTCCTAGCTGGGGTGGCTCACTTGGCTGGAGCATTGTGCAGTTGACCAAAGGGTCATGGGTTCAATTCCCTGTCAGGGCACATGCCTGGGTTGTGGGTGTGGTTCTTGTTTGGGATGTATAGGAGAGGCAGCCTATTCATGTTTCTCTCTCACATGTTTCTCTCCCTCTCTAACCCCTTTTTCTAAGATCAATGCGCAGTTCTGCCAGTGAGGATTTAAAAAAATTTATTAATTTACATCCATTTAAAAAAATGAATACATTCTTACTGAGGAAGACAGTGTATGTCATAAATGGAATGAAATGGGAAAGTCTGCATTGCCTCCCCTGCACAGTTCTTTTCCCTAAGCAGAAAGAAGGGAAGCCCTGAGGTGTAGTAGTAAATTTTGTGTACATGTACATACAGTGGCTATATTGAGAAAACATTTAGGCATATGAATAGCATAGTATGCTGAATTTATGGTATTGAATCATTTCAATTTTTCAGTATCAACTAAGTTGTGTGTTTTAGAAATAAGTGCGTATCTAGCTTAAGAAATAGGTTTTTAGAGCTTCATGATATTAAATATATCACACCTTTGCTGAAAGGATTTTTGATCTAAATTATGGCTGAATTTAGTCTTTTAAAAAACCTAAATACATACTCACTCATGAAAAATACAGATAATATTTTACAAAGTGAACATACCCTGTATTTAGTAAGTAGAACACTCTTAGCACCCCAGAAAATCTCTTGTTCCCTCTCAGTAACTAAAGTTAACTACTATTCTAACATCAGTGGGAGTGTCTAGCCCATGGCCCAAGATGGCTGTATGCAGCCCAACACAAAACTGTAAATTTACTTGAAACCTTTTTTTTTTTTGCTCATTAGTTTTTATTAGTGCTTGTATATTGTGTGGCCCAAGACAAATTTTCTTCTTCCACTGTGGCCCAGAGATGCTAAAAGGTTGGACATGCCTGATTCTAATACATTTAATTCCGACAACTCTTTTGTATCTGATTTTACTAGGGCAGTTTCTGATGAATAATTGAGATTCCTTGTAACCCTTTATGGTAAAAGAAAACAGGGTGAAACATTTAGAGATTTAAATTATGTAGTGAATTAAGACTTTTTTTTTTTGGTTAAGGAATTTACAGCTGAAACCCAGAGGGGCTCCAAGTAGGATCCAGAAATTCATATAATACATTATTTTGAAGCTCCTTTCTTTTCTGTTGATGCTTTTGTTTCACCTTTTGTTTCATTTTTCATCCACCAAACCATTATAAATTATAGAATTTGTATTCCGGTAAATTCTTTTTTCTTAGGTGGTATATGTTAAATCTGTACTTTCTTTGTAATATAAGTTAATATTTTGATATGTTATTGCTGGTAGTTCTTATGTAGTATTTTACTTGGGTAATCTAATTTGTTATTTTATCTAAGTTGATTTAAAACAATTGTAAGTTTCTTATTGTATATAGATATACATATGTGTATATTTGTACATATATATATATATTTTTTTACAGAAAACCTGGCACAGTGATGTTATACTGTATGGGTGATATTTTTGCTTCACCGTGTTTTTTTTTAAAGAAAGAAAGTTATTATTTATATTTAATAGACTAATATATTTAAGAAATATATATAACACAAGAAGATATTTTATTAGTTACTAATATTAATTAAAAATAAATGAAAGGATTTAAAAGGAACATGGGGAAATCTGACAGATATCTACCAGATTTCCATGTGAAGAAGACTCATGTAAAGAGGGATGCTTGCTCTTTCCAGAGTAATCATACTAAGTTAATAGGCAGAGCATGTGAGATTTGATCCGTATTTCCCTGGCATTCACCTAGAGTTCAATGAGTGCCTGTTACATGCCAGCAGCTATGTCTGGGGACTGGGAATATGGATTAAGAGCAGGCTAGTATGGATAACAAAGATATAAATAATTTCTATTGTATAAAAATAAGTTCTACAGAAGACATATATTGGGTTGGCCAAGAAATTCTTTTTGTTTTTTCTGTAAGGTGACTGGACAGCACCTAGTTGTCTTTAACTTCATTTGAAATGCTTTTGTTAGACTGTATGATGACAGCTGTCATATCAGTGTGCATTTAAAAAAAATCAAAAGTGGTGAATTTTTGTGTAGGCATTTTAATATTGAAGATGGAAGAAAATATGCAACATTTTCAGCATATTATGCTTTATTATTTCAAGAAAGGTAAAAATGCATCTGAAACACAAAAAATGATTTGTGCAGTGTATGGAGGAGGTGCTGTGACTGAGCCAATGTGTCAGAAGTGGTTTGTGAAGTTCTGTGCTGGAGATTTTTCGCTGGACGATGCTCAACTGGGTAGACCAGTTGAAGTTGATAGAGGTCAAATCAAGACATTAATTGAGAATGGTCAACATTATGCCATGTGGGAGAAAGTGGACATACTCAAAATATCTAAGTAAATAGTTATTGGTGAAAATGAAAAATGTGTTTTTTATTTTATGGAAAAAACTAAACGGACTTTTTAGCCAATGCAATGTGAAATGTTGTGGGGTCTATAGAGGGGGAAGAACTTACATCCTACCTCTGATATATTTTTAGGCACAAATTTTTATTTTATAATATTTCCTGATCCTTATGTTCAGTATAAATACTTGACTCCATCCAAAATAATCAACCTTATTTTCAGTTTTTTTCTGCATCTTTAATTAGGCTGGTTTCAGATTGCTTCATGTGTATTTTATTTTCCACATTTGGTGAGTGATGCATAAATTAAAAAGTACTTTAACATACATGAACTTATTTGGATCTTATAAGGATCCTACAGATATGTTAAGAGAGGGTTTATTATCCTTATCTTAGAGATAAAGAAATGACAGTTGCAGAGAGGTTAAGAGATTTGTTTAAGATCACTGGCTAGTAAATGCCTGAAGCAGATCCCATTTCCCCTGACTCCTGATTAAGAAAGAACTCTCTACAGCATACCACCTGTGATACCTAGCAAGGTATATAGTGGGTTATCAAAAAGTTAATTGATATATACTATTCATACTATAATTCTCCTAATAGAATAAATTGTGAAGGACAGAGGATAGATTGTACAAGATTCTGATGAGTACTGTGGATGTGGGAGAATGTGTCAAATGAGTGATTTTTGTAGCTCTTGCTTTTCAAAATTGCCTAGACATATCTACCTCTTGTGATATTCCAGAGCCCTTTGTTGGTATTATGCTTATGTTCTTTTTAAAATAAACCTTATTTTGTAGGTGTCTAGGTAACTTGACTTCCCAGAATGCCCCTGTGAACTTTAATCTTTCTAACAGTAACAATTTTTCTTAAAATGCTGTCAAATAATTCTCAATAAATATTTGTTGAATGAGTAAATGAATGTATCTTCTACTGCTTTTTAAAGTAAGCGTGGTTCTATATTTTATCGTTTATTCTATATCTATGTCTATATAATCCTAAAGCACAAAAATGAGATAATGATTTTTCATTTTTTATGTGAAATTTGAGTTAAATCTCGTTTGTGTTAAAGAATATTTCCAATGAATGTGAAAACCTTAACAGTTTAACTAGAGATATCTATGCTTTATGTGTGGCCTATCCTGAACCCCTTGGAGAAAGACTTTATACAGAAACTAAGATTTTTTTGGAAAATCACGTACGGCATTTACACAAGGTAAGGAATGATACACACGTGATATAAATACGTTTGTAGCTGCATAGTTATTTGCTTAGTTCACTGTTCTTCAGTCCAGAATTTAGATCACGTAAAGGCATATTTGTTTTATTTCCTAAATAGCATTTTTCTAGTTATATATACTTAAGATCTATGAGTCAAGCACTGTGCTGTTAGGTTCTCACAAGGGAAATTAGTATAGTTGTTCAAGATCATGTAATCAGTGAGTGAAAATCAGGGTTTCAAATCAAGCTTTGTTCACCTGTATAATGTGCTTCTATGTCCTCTGGATAGAACCAGGTTTTCTCTTAATGTTGCTTCCCACCTCTTGGAGAATCTCTGTTATTTTCAGCTTTTTGCTTCCTCTTCATACCCTATGTAAAGTCTTACAAAAGCCTAAAATTAAAAAGGGAAATGCTAAATTTAAAAGCATGAGAGAAACTGTTTCTGACCAGTATTTTTGGCTAGTATGCCATATGTGTGAGGGCAACATCATAGACTTGATCTGTACATAAACAATAAATTTGCAGTATATGACTGTAGACAGCATTTCTAACTTAACCTGCTGATCTTCTCAAGGAGCTGAATGAGATCATTTATTGTCTGGGCTAGCAACTCAGATTCTACCTTTTAATAGACCATGGACAACTCACATAATCTATTTTAAGTATCTTTATCTATAAAATGGAGATAAAACAACATAGTCTAATGCCTAACCCTGAACAAAGCTTGGAGGATAGTTTTTAAAGTGGTAATAACTCATAAGTAGTGCTTTATCATGTGATAGTTTTTTTCAAACATTCAGAGGAAGTACTGTACTTTTTGTTGTATATGGTAGATAGTATTCTGGTATGTACATATATAGTTCATGAAAGCAGTGTTGGTAACATACTTTAAATTGGTTTTAAAGTTAGTTTTAAAGTTAAAGTTCTGTTGTGAGCTAGTGAGCTTTGGTTATACTATAATTGATAGCTATGACGTGTTTATGAATTTTACAATTTTATATTTTAGAATAAGTTGTAAGTGTAACTTTTTAAAAACTTTGAAGTAATCTTAGATTTATAGAAAAGTTGCAAAAATAGTATAGAGAGTTCTTACATACTTTTATTCAGCTTCTTAATATTAATGCTTTGCATTATAGTGGTATGGTATTAAAATTAAGAAATTAACATTGGTATAATTATTTGATTTTTAGAATGGTGTATGATTATACACTATATGTTCTTATATCCAGTAATAAAAAAGTTGGCTCATGTGTAGATGACAAAGTAAATTGTTAATTTAGCCAAAAAAATCAGTTTCACCTGTGAAGAAAATTTGATTTGACCGGGGGTGGGGGGGGGAACTTTTTAAATTAATGAAGTACTTGCTCCATTACCATTATAGATAATTCAGGATATACAGATAAACAAAAAGAATAAAAGAAACATCACCAATAACATAATGCCACAATTAACCATTGTTAATATTTATGATATATCTATATTTAGATATATCTATATTTAAATATATCTCATTTGGTACATATGTAATTTGATTTGATAATTCCCGTGATGCATACTTTTGCTTTGTGCAGACTTCCATTTTTTGTTAGAAAATTGAGTTATGTTATACACTTTGTAGTCTGCTTTTTGTTTTTAATGATATTGTAAGTCTCTCTTTATTTGTCAGTAAATAGACTTTTGTAATCCTGGCAATGACAATAAAATTTTTCATGGTGTGGAGATACTATGACTTGTTTATATGTTTTTATATTGCTGGACATGTACATTATTTCCAGTTTATATAACTTGTTATTATCAGTAATACTTCTGTGAACATTGTTGTGACTAAATTTTGTAGGATAAATTCCTAGACCTGGAATTTACTGTGTTCTAAGTCAAGAACATTTTTTACTGTTTTTGACATATAATAACAAATTTTTCTTGGATTTTCTTATTGTTTCAAACCAGCAACAGTACTTCCTAAGGGTACTCTATTCCCTAGGATTATTAATAGTTGCTATTTCTAATTTATTTACCAATAAGATTGGCGAGAAAAGCATGATTTATAGGTTATTTCTATTGTCCTGAGCCTTAAATGTTAAAATTCCAAGTTTAAAAGCATTGCATTAGATAATTAGTTAGATGAAAGTTGAGGTCAAGATTTCTTAAGGTTACATGGACAGTTAGTTAATGAAAGAACTGAGAACTGCCAGCCAAGGTGGAGGCATAGGTAGACACACTGTGCCTCCTCGCACAACCAAAATAAGGACAACAATTTAAAAACAAAAAACAATCAGAACTGACAGAAAATCAAACTGTATGGAAGTCCGACAACCAAGGAATTAAAGAAACATTCATCCCGACAGGTAGGAGGGTTGGAGTGGGGCTGGGGAGAGTGGGGCAGCCGGGGTGGAGAGAGCTCGCAGCAAAGCAGCAGATGGCGGGCCCAGCAAGGCAGGGGGATTGTGGAGTGGCACAGTGTGCAAGGCAGCTGGCAGACCAGGTGGTCCCACATTTGTGTGCAGATAAACCAGGTGAAACTGGGGAGTGAGACAGACCACACAACCCAGGGTCCCAGCGCTGGGGAAATAAATCTTCAAACCACTGATTGAAAACACCTGTGTGAGTTGAGGTGCCAGGAGAAACTCCCAGTCTCACAGGAGAGTTCCCTGGAGAGACCTACAGGGTCCTAGAATGTACACAAACCCACCCACACGGGCAGTCAGCACCAGAAGGGCCCAATTTGCTTGTGGGAAGCGGAGGGAGTGACTGAAATCCAGCAGAGAGCAGAGCAAGTGCCATTGTTTCCTCTCGGACCCCTGCCCCACATACAGCATCACAACCCAGCTATGTGGGTTACCCCACCAGAGTGAATACCTACGGCTCCACCCCTCACTATGTAACAGGCATGTCAAGACAAAAAAAAAAATGGCCCAAACGAAAGGACAGATCAAAGCTCCAGAACAAATAAAACTAAGCAACAAAGAGGTAGCCAACCTATCAAATGCACAGTTCAAAACACTGGTAATCAGTATGCTCACAGAATTGGTTGAATTTCGTTGCAAATTAGATGAAAAAATGAAGGCCATGCTAAGTGAAATAAAGGAAAATGTACAGGGAACCAATAGTGATGGGAAGGAAACTGGGACTCAAATCAACTGTGTGGACCAGAAGGAAGAAAGAAATATCCAATCAGAAAAGAATGAGAAATCAAGAATTCAAAAAAAATGAGGAGAGGCTTAGGAACCTCCAGAATATCTTTAAACATTCCAACACCCAAATCATAGGGGTACCAAAAGGAGAAGAGGAAGAGCAACAAGTGGAAAGGATATTTGAACAAATAATAAAGGAGAACTTCCCAATCTGGCAAAGGAAATAGACTTCCAGAAGTCCAGGAAGCTCAGATAGTCCCAAGGAGGAACACACCAAGGCACATCATAATTAGGTTACATCTTAAAAGCAGCAAGAGAAAAGGAGAGAGTTACCTACAAAGGACTTCCCATAAGACTGTCAGCTGATTTCTCAAAAGAGACCTTACAGGCAAGAAGGGGCTGGAAAGAAGTATTCCAAGTCATGAAAGGCAAGTACCTATATCCAAGATTGCTCTGTCCAGCAAAGCTTTCATTTAGAGTTGAAGGGCAGATAAAGTGCTTCTCAGATAAGGTCAAGTTAAAGGAGTTCATCATCATCAAGCCCTTATTATATGAAATGTTAAAGGGATTTATCTAAGAAAAAGAAGATAAAAAACATGTACAGTAAAATGACAGCAAACTCACAATTATTAACAACCACACCTAAAACGAAAACAAAAACAAACTAAGCAAACAACTAGAGCAGGAACAGAATCACAGAAACGGAGATCACATGGAGGGTTATCAACTGGGGAGTGGGAGGAGGAGAGAGGGGGAAAAGGTACAGAGAATAAGTAGCATAGATGGTACGTAGAAAATAGGGGAAGAGTAAGAATAGTATGGGAAGTGTAGAAGCTAAAGAACTTATATGTATGATACATGGACATGAACTAGAGGTGGAGAATATGGGTGGGAGGGGGTGTGCAGGGTGGAGGGGAGTGAAGGGGGCAAAATGGGACAACTGTAATAGCATAATCAATAAAATATATTAAAAAGAAACCAGGAGAACCTGAGATCCCCCGAATATCAGTCCAATATATTTTTATGGTTAGACTAGATTTTCTTTAAAAAAAAATGTTTAAAAAATTAGACCTCAATCGCCCTGGCTGGCGTAGCTCAGTGGATTGAGCACGGGCTGCGAACCAGGCATCGCAGGTTCGATTCCCAGTCAGGGCACATGCCTAGGTTGCAGGCCATGTCCCCCAGCAACCGCACATTGATGTTTCTCTCTCTCTCTCTCCCTCTCCCTTCCCTCTCTAAAAATAAATAAATAAAATCTTTAAAAAAAAAATTAGACCTCAATTTTTGGTTTTTCATTTTCAAAAAATAATTGCTTTTGCCCTGGCCAGGTGGTTGAGTTGGTTGGATCGTTGTCTGTACACCAAAAGGTTGCAGGTTTGCTGCCTGTCAGGGCACATACCCAGGTTGTGGGTTTAATCCCCAGTTGGGGCGTGTACCAGAGGCAACCAGTCTATGTTTCTCGTTCACATTGATGTTTCTCCCTGTCTCTCTGTCTCTCTCCACTCCCCTCCCTTCCCTCTCTTCTTTTCCCCCTCCCCTCCCCCTCCCTTCTCTCTCTAAAAATCAATAAACATATCCTCAGGTCATAATTAAAACATAATAAAAATAGGCTTCTTTTTTAAATTTTATTTTAATCGTTCAAGTACAGTTAAAATAGGCTTCTTTTAAGTAAATTTTTAAAAACTTGGGGAATGTAGAAAATCAGTTTGCATAAAAAAGTGTTATTTACATAGTAATTTGGAGTGATGATATAATTATATCAGGCTGATTTACTAATGTACTTAGTGGGTCGATCAGATGTGATGGGTTTGAGGAAACACATAGAGACATGGCAATAGAATTACATTCTAGGTGAACTAATATTAATATATTCTAGCCCAAAGAGAGCATCACCATTACATGTCCTTTTATCTTAGAGAATAAAACAATTTACTCTCTAATATGGATGGTTCACTTTTACATCTAAGACTTACATTGTTTTGTAGTTGTTTCATTGTTACTAAAGGTAGTTAAATTAGAGTGGAATTTATAAATGCAAGTTATAATGCTTAAATTATGTCATTTACTTTAGAATGTTAACTTTTGATAAATTTACAGTTTATAAATGAAAATGATTAGTTCTTTACAAGTAAAAATATTTTTCTTTTTTATATAGAGAGTTCTGGAGTCTGAAGAGCAAGTACTTGTTATGTATCATAGATACTGGGAGGAATACAGCAAGGGTGCAGACTATATGGACTGCTTGTATAGGTAAGTATGCTTTTAAACTCTGGCAGTCTAAACAGTATTTCTTGTGTTCATAATGTAAGGGTTTCAAAAAAAACAACAACAGCTACCTACGACCCATTGAAATGCACAAAGCTAGAGCATTTTCTGCCATATAGACTTCTCGGCTATGGAAGAGATCTGTGGTCTGGGTCATGTGGGTATTTGGGAGCTAGGCTGTGTGTGGGAAGTTATTCTGTGACAAGTGTATTTGATAGTATAGCTCTATTTCTTCAGCTTATTTGGAACTACATAGTACATGTTAAATCTCAGCAGAAATCCAAAGTGAAACCTTAGTTTGGATGAAATTTAGCAGAGTAAATCTAAGCCCACGTTCCTCTTCAGTAGGTTCTTATTTGACTCTAGGATCCAGTGTTTTATGTCATGAAAATACTATTAGTTGAAGTACTTAGCAGTTTTCCTTTTGAATTTCCACCCTCTGTAGGCATTTTGAATTACCTCCAGTGTCATAATGCCCCATGGCTCTGTCTTCCTGCCTTTTCTCATGCTATTCTCTCTCTCTCAACTGCTTTTCTTCCTTTTTTTGAATGACTAATTCTGATGTATTTTTCCACATTCCCCTCTCTGGACTTCCTTCCCCACCTCTGCCCAGTCTCCTGCTTAGATCTTCTTTTATGTTAACTGCCATACCTGTGAGTTCCATGGTATCTGCTGGTCCTCTTTAACCTGTTCATGTAGACAATGGAAGGAAGTACTGAGGTATGGAAGGCAGAGAACTATTTATTCGGTGGATAAATAAGAAATAGTGCCATTAGTACCTGGGCCTTTCACATTTGGACGTGGGGTATGTGCTTTTGAAATGGTTGTGGCTGTGATGCATGCGGTGATAGTTCGCCCTGTGCATGCCACAGACATACCTTTGCCCTATTTTCTCACTGGGGAGACGCTAAAGAGTAAAGCTGGTCTCAAAGTATAATCTGCACAGTGATACCATGCAGGAATACCACACCGGGGCCAAGGCTTGGTTTTCCTGGTGTGTTTCTCCTTTGCTTGACTGGTTCATATTCCCTTAGGTTTTTTTAACAATACTGGAGTTTATTCACTGTAAGTTGTCTATATTAGAAACTGGAGCTTACTTCTAATGGTCAGTAGTTTTTATTTCTTCTTAGAAGAGCAAAATGCAGTAAAACCAGAAACCAGCTATTGCTGACAAGTACAGCATTTACTGTGGCATTGGCTTTTATAAAGCAGTGTATTTGTTAAACATCCTGACATTTGATGTTTTTTTTTTCCCACTCATCCACCAAAGTGAGGTAGTCATAAATAGAACTTAACAATTCCCCAACTAAATTGTGGGAGAGAGTTGGGGGAATTTTAAGGATAAGAGCATACATGTCTTTGCCTTTGCTGGGAATTTTGGGTCACTGTATGGAAATAAGAGTATTCAGATTGTGTGCCATGGAGTGGAATCTCTCTTTAACTGAGACAGTTCAGTAAAGATTTAAGTTGTTTTTCTGCTCTTCACTTTTTAGGACATAATTCTCTTGGTTTTCCAGTGTTTATCTTTACCAAAATCAATTTGATACTATTTAAATTAAAACTATTAACTTAGTACATTAATGAGTTTTTATTACAATTTGCAGTCTATACGATATCCATCTATGTGTGAATGTGTATGAATTGGTATGAGGTAGTTAGTATCTTTGTTTTTATAGGTGAGTAAACTGAGGGTTGGAGAGGTTAAATGACTTCGCTTAGGGCTCAGCTAAAAAAAGCACAAGGGCAGGATTTAAACCCAGATCAGTCTGATTAAATCCATTTAACTTCTTCATTCTACCATAAGTCTCATTCTAGATGCTCTTTTAGTTACTTATGTAGATTCTATTCTCATCCCTTTTCTCACAGGACATGTTTTTTCTAGGATGATCTCAGTTACTCCTGGTTTTAGCTATAACCTGCATATTGATAGCCACCAAGATATTTATTTATCCCAGGCAGTTTAAGTTTCAGAGGAGTGTTTTTACTTAGCTCTCTATATCTCCAGGATGTTCTATGAGTATGTACATTGTACTACTGCAGGTTTTCAAAACTGGGCTGATTATATCTTTTACATGCACACTGTTCCAGTGTGACTAATTTTAATGAAAGGTAGTACTGTATGCCTAGACATATATGCCAGAAGTCTCAGTTATCCTTCACTTAGGGTTTTCCTTTCCACCTGACCCCTACTGGTTCACTCTTCCAAATATCTCTGAAATTCATTATTTTCTTTGCACTGCTATAGCTCAAGCTTTTTATCATTCCTCACCAGGACTGTTAATGGTAAAGTCCCTGTAATTAGCTCCCGTTTTTTATTTCTAATTTATTCTATTTGGTAAACTTCTATTATCTAAAGTGCAAATTTGATCACTGTCTAACCTCTTCTTTACTCAGATTTAATTTATAAAATGGATGTGCATTAGCACAGATGACTTAAAGAATCTGATTTTAAAGAAAAACAATGAGCCCTGGCTGGTATCGCTCAGTGGATTGAGTGCGGGCTTGCAAACCAAAAGGTTGCTGGTTCAATTCCCCATCTAGGGCACATGCCTGGGTTGTGGGCCAGGTCTCCAGTGGGGGGGCTCATGGGAGGCAACCACACATTGATGTCTCTCTCCCTCTCTTCTTCTCTTACCCTCTAAAAATAAATAAATTAAGTCTTAAAAATAAAGAAAAATAATGATATTCGTGCTCCACCTTTCCCAATACTACATATCTGTTTAGACCTTACTGGCCCTTGAAGTACAGTACTTAAAGTATTAGCTTGAGAATTAACAACTCTTGAAATCCAGTAAGTATTAGCATGAGAATAACTTTTGTAATGGAATTTTCTAAGATAGGTCAAAAAGCCTGATTTCTTAGAGGCTTTCTAAATATTCTTGCCAAATACCATTGTGTTATTGTTCATACTCCAGAAAAGCAAGGATACTTACTAACCACTTTGTTGACAGAATAAATTGTAAGAATATGTACTTTGCATTATACCTGAGCAGAACAAAAAGGTATTATCTGTGTGGTAGAATAAACTATTTTAAGAAATTATTATCTAATAATAAATTATCTAGCAATTTTCTTTTATGATTTTTTAGAACATGTGTATTTGAAAAATGAGTATGTAGTTAATATTGTAAAATACCACAGTGACTTAGAAATTAAGAATGGTATCTATATAAAAATGAAAATTGTACTATTTACATTTTAAATTATTTAAAGAATTTATTTTGAAATAATTTTCTTTAAATCATTTTAAAATGTTGTGTATCAAGCTTAACCTATCAAGAGTAGAAATCTGGAATAAGAAAGATATATTTAGTATAAGTTAGTTTAGATTTTTATTCCATGAAGGGGAGAGAATAGTGACTTGTCCTATCAGATATAAGCATATAAAGCTCCATTGAAACCGTGTCCTGATCAGGAACAGGCACATGATCTTTAGGACAGATTAGTGAATTCAGACCTGCAGAACTAGCAACTGCTTCTTCAGAGCTAACAGACCACTGTTCTGAGAAGTTTATACTTACTATGTAGGTATAAGGGAGCTACTGTAGGATTTTGAATGGGGAAGTGACATCATGAAAGCAGAATTTTTAGATGAGTTGGAGATGCCACAAACTGGAAATAGAAACCAATTGTGAGAATGTTATACATGATCCAACTGGAGAGTACAGAAATGGCATTGGAAGTGAAAAGGAAACTCAAGAAGGAGATGAATAGTTTAGTAGGACATAAAGACCAACTGATTAAAAAAGGCAAACTGGAAGGATGGGATAAGTGAGATTCCTGGGGTAGCCATGATACCATTGTCCCCAGAAGAAACTGGTTTGGAGCAAAGGATGCATAGAGAAAGACACATATAAATGATAAAGATAGGACATTTAAGTTCCCTCTCCTCGGCACACATATGCCATTACTGAAATATTATATTTGTTGATGTTGGTATATTCTACCAGATGTGCAAGCTCTGTGTGGGTGGAGATCACATTTTCATTTTTCATCTCTGTCCCCAGTGCCTTGCATAGTACTTGCCATAAAGTATATACTCAGGCAGTACTTGTTGAATGAGAGAGAGTGGGACAACTCATGAGTTTCTGTGCTAGGTCTGCCACTTATTAGTAGATTGACCTTGGCAAGTTCTTTAAACTAAGCTACAATTTTCATATATATGAAGTTAGGATTGTGATAGTACTGCATATATATCTATCTCATGGTATTCAGCTGTGTAAAATGCATAGGGCTATGTCTGACACATGATAACGACTCAATAAATGTTAGTGATTATTTCTATTTCCTGTCATTCCTGGATCTTATGAGCTGGCTCCAGGCTGCTTTTCCAAGTTTGTGTTCTAATATTAGCTTTTTCTTTCCCAGCTATCTGAAATGTTACCCGTTTATTTTTTCAGTAATTCATTGAAGAAGTCGTTTTTCAGAACTTCAGAGTTCCCTGCCACTGTTCTAGATGCAGTGTCCAAGACATGGTCCGTGCCTGCAGACCTATTCTAGAGGGGAGAGGGATGGACAGAATGAGCAAACACATAGCAGAACGGGATTATTTCACATAGTAGCAAGTACTATGAAAAAAATAGAACAATTGTGTGTCGCATAGTTCTTTGTTGGGGGTGGGAAGTAAAGGGTTTTGTTTTGTTTGTTTGCCTGGGCTCAGTGGCTTTATTAGAGAAAGCCAGGATTACAAAACACTTAGGAGTTGGTTTGGGGGCCCTTCTTGCCAAATATGGGTACAAAATGGACAAAGTGCTGGTTATACCCCATCTGCTACTGCTTGGCCCAACCAGTCTTCATTTTCTTTTGTTTGACCACTTTGGGAGTCTTACCTCTTTCCCAGGACAGGCCAGGGAACCATGGACTTTACCTCTAAGCACGCAGTTGGCTACTTTCAGAGTGGTCAGAACCCTCACCCCACACTGGCTCGGGGCAATGTCCTTGTCTAGGGGTTGTGCCTGCCAGGAGCACAACTTGATCTGGAACCATTCCCTCCAGAGAGGCTGTGTGAGCCTTGATCTGGGTGACCAGCTCCTGGCTGGTCACCTCCAGGGTGTGTAGCTTCTGAGTGAGAACAGAGAGTTGAATGTCAGCCTCTGCAGGTAACTACCTTCAGGTAGAATCAAGACAGAAAGGGGAGAGGGCACACATGTCCTCGCCACCTGCTGTGTACCATGTCTCTCAGGGTTAATTTGGATTGGGGTCAGATCAGGCCTGAGAGAGGGATGTTTGAACTGAGACCTAAATGACAGAGGCCAGAGATGAAAATATCTGGGATAGAGCATTTCAGGCATTTCATGTCGTATCCCAGATACTCTATTTCAGGTAAAAAAAAGGCAATTCTCTTTGGTGTTCACTTCTGTCTTTCAATCCTGTTCTCCTTTCCCCTGCTGGAAGGCATGGTTGGAAACCCTGCATGAAATTGTGAGGGTTACATAATGAAGGAAAAATAATAACATGACTTTGTTAATGTATGGGCAGAGGAGACTAAATGTCAAATGGAGCACCTAGGTTGTAAGCCTTGGAGTACAGAGGCTTGAAGTTAGTGCATGTGGGAGTGGAACCTCTGTAAATGGTTGTGGCTGTGCCACTTTGGAGTTAATTCCAGGAATTATATATTTCATCACCTCTTTAGAATTGTTGGTGGAGTTAGGCAGTTGAAATTTTTGTCATCTTTACTTTCAGTGTTGGTTGTCTGTAAATGTTAAGTGGATGTTCGTTTTATGCAGTGAACATTAGAAAGTGCATGTTTTAATAATGGGATTTCATGGTTGTCGCCTAAATACTTGCATTGTCAATAGCTATTTAGTATATTGGCAGAACCTTTCAGGTGAATAGTTTTTTTTTGGTTGTGAACATTAGAGACATTGTAGTGAAATCTGGGATGGTAAAACAGTGAGTGTGTAAATATTACAGGCCCTTTCTACCTACACATTTTATTTAATTTTAGAACTCTGTTCATCTCAGTAATTCTTAGAATTTATCACAGTTTTTAGTTTTAGAATATATTGAAACAATTTCTTTTTTTAAAGTACATTTTATTGATTATGCTATTATCGTTGTCCCAGTTTTTTTCTCCCCTTTATCCCCCTCTTCCCTGTACCACCCCTTCCTCCAGCATTCCCTCCCTTCCTTAGTTCATGTCCATGGTTCATAC
>PVIA01007917.1:0-77781 GCA_004024845.1 Tonatia bakeri
TAATTTGAACTTTATAGGAACTTCCTGGCTAATTTTTTAGGGCTTAAATCATATCATATTTGAAAATTTAACTGCTAGTTTTCAAGGTGACATTAAATTCATGTCTGAAATGACCTATGACCTAGCATGGTAACTATGTAGTATCTTAGATGAATGTTCTATAGTATAGAACAATAGTTTTTAGTATTTCTACTCATTAACATTTCAGGGGATACAGAACTTTTTGAAAATCTAAATAAAGCTATAAGTTACCCTTCCCCCCAAAATGCACATAAATACCAAACATTTTTATGTAGTTAATTTTGTTACACTAGAAATTTATTACTTCATAGGAAAAGGCTATGGAAATGATAATTCCAACAAATTGTACCTGTTTATTTTATTTTATGAGAATAGATACAAAATTTAACAGCAATGCCTAAAAAGTTGAAATAATTCAAATTTGTTAACTGAAATAAACATGAACTTTAGTTTTACTAAAAAGTGAATTTTAGTAAGAAAGCTCTTGAAGTTTGGGTTGAATAAGAAGCTGAAATTTTGGAGTGGTTTTAGGCGTAGGAGTATGCAGTTCATCTTTGACATCCAGTTGACTTCAAGTTGGTTAAAATTTTAACACTTTCTAAAAACTTTAACTTACAAAGCTACGAGGTAGCAGATAAAGTTAGTGACCCCTAACTTATTTTGCAGGAAGAGGGTGAAATTGTATCAAGAAACACCAGAATTCTCAGACTCTTCCAGTTGAATTAATGTCACATCATTTCATTTGTACTCAAGTCAATGAAGTCATCTTGGAGGCGAGATCCACATCATCCATGCTGTCATTGTCAGCAGAGAAAGGATGATGAAGTCATGTTTCAATTTTAAGGTTTTCTAAGCAGAATTAACCTTCAAATATATCCTGCAGTGTATCCAGGTACCTCCAGATTGTTTGTCTGCACAGACATTTTATGATATGTTATCGTTCTGGGATCTTTATTTTCTTGAGAAGCTGTGTTTCAAAAAAAAAAAACTTGTGGTTTTCAGCTGTGTAAAAACAGTGACTTTAAAGTTTACAATGAAAAAATGTATTGTTTTATTATTTATAAAGTAAGGAAAGTGAAGAATGAACTTTTCCTTACTGAACTGTTCTAAGGATGTGCTTTTCCCCTCTCTGTTAAAAAAGAAAACAAAATTCAACTGAGTGAATTTGAAGATCTAATTGGCTTTATTAAGTGATTCATGATCCAGGCAACATCCCGCCTACCAACTAGAAGGGCACTATAAGGAGTTGTACAAAATGGAAGATTTTTATAGTAGGAAGGGTAGGGCAAGAGAGCTATTAACAAAAGAAAATAAAGCATTATTTTTATACCAGGATATCTTTTGGAGGGAATAGCAAGGGTTTTTATCATTTAGATTACCTCTTCTTTCTGTGAGGGATGGAGAGGGCCCATGTGACAGATACTTCACTGGCACTTGACCAGAAAATTGTAGACTTACTGATTAAGATTACATTTCTGGGAGAGGCTGAAACTGCAATTACATCAGGCATTAATCTAATGTGGGGACTTCTGGTCAAGATGGTGACATAGGCAGCCATGGCTCACTTCTTCATACAACCACATAAAAATTACAACTAAGAACAACCATCACTCAGAACCATCAGCAATCAAGTTGAATGGAAGCCTGACAAGTACAGAATTAAAGAAACCACATCTATCCAGAATGGTAGGAAGGGCACAGACACAGAACAGGCTGGTGGTCCCTCACCCACATGTGGTGGCTTAAAATTTGGAAGGGATATCTTTGAAGTGAGAATCCCAGCCCACAGCAGGTCCCTCAGGCTAGGGTTCCAGTGCCAGGAAGATAAGTCCCCACAATTTCTGGCTGCAAACACAGTGGGGACTGAATCTGTGGGAGAAAACTGCTAGATTTCCAAGGAGTTCCACTTAAAGAACCCACATGTGGATTCACCTACTCAGACTCACTCTGTCTGAGCTCTAGAATCAGGGTAGCAGCTTGAAAGGCCTCAGTGGTATACAGGGAGAAACTGAAGTGTCTGGCATCAAGGTGAGCAGAGGCCATTGTCCCTATTCTAAACTCTCCCAACAAAGAGCCAGCAGGTTGGTGCCATAGCTGAGACTCCATCAACCTGGCTAATACAATTGGATTGGCTTTGGAGATTCCCAGAGACTCTGACCCACCCAATTGATGGGCCCATCCAAGCTGCTTTTCTACATGAATGGCTGGTCATGGCCCATGCTTCACAACTTCTTAAATTCTACCAAACAAGAAACAGTCAACCTCAGTGAGCCCCAGGCACAGCATTGACAGCAGTGAGCCTAGATTCACAGCTTGGCTTTACCTGGGAATCTCCAAGACTAGCACAAATAACAGCCATCTCAGATTGCTTTATAGCTCAGGCAGGGTGGCCCTAGGCAAAACACAAGTGGGGACTGAACTTGGCCTATACCACCTAGGACACCCCAGGGCCAGCACACCTAATGGACAACTACAGACCATGTTGGAGCACCACCACCCTGCCACTGCACAGCTGATCCTTCACAGAGGGTGGAGGTTGGTGGTCAGTGGTCACAGCCAACCTTTGCAGGTGACTGACCTGGGTAAACCCCTTCCATTGATCTGCCAACAGCAACCAAGGCTCAACTACAAGAAAAGGGTGTACTCAGCCCACACAAAGGGCACACCTTGAGTACCCAGTTTGGGTGAAAGGGGAGGCTGTGCCACTGGACCCTACAGGATACCTACTACATTAGGACACACTACCAAGACAGGGAATCTAGCAGCTGTACCTAATGCATAGAGACAAATACAGAGAGGCTGCCAAAATGAGGAAACAAGAAACATGATGCAAATGAAAGAACAGATCAAAACTCCAAAAAAAAAAAAAAAGAACAAAACAAAATGAAAATAAGAAATCTATCAGATGCAGAGTTAAAAACACTGATTATAAGAATGTTCTAGGAACTTAGTGAGGAACTCAACAGCAGAAAAACAATCCAGTCAGAAACAAAAGATACACTAATTGAAATAAAGAACAACTTACAGAAAACAACAGAAGAGTGGATAAAGCTAAGAACCAAATCAATGATATGGAGAGAGAGAGAGAGAGAGAGAGAGAAAGAAAGAAACAGTCAGAATAACAAGAAGAAAAAAGAATCCAAAAACACACAGATAGTATAAGAAGCCTCTGGGACAACTTTAAGAGGTCCAACATTTAGATCATATGGGTGCCAGAAGGAGAAGAGAAAGAAAAAGAAACGGAAAATATAATTGAAAAAATAATGAAAGAAAACTTCCCTAATTTGGTAAAGGAAATAGACATGCAAGTCCAGGAAGCACAGAGAGTCCCAAATAAGATGGATATAAAGAGGCCCACTCCAAGACACATCATAATTAAAATGCCAAAGGTTAAAGATAAAGAGAGAATTTTAGAAGCAGCAAGAGAATAGAAGTTAGTTACCTACAGAGGAGTTCCCATAAGACTGTCAGCTGATTTCTCAAAAGAAATTTTGCAGGCTAGAAGGGACTGGCAAAAAATATTCAAAGTCATGAAAAGCAGGAACCTACAGCCAAGATTGCTCTGCCCAGCAAAGATATTATTTAGAATTGAAGGTCAGATAAAGAAGTTCCTAGATAAGAAAAAACTAAGAGTTCATCATCACCAAACCATTATTATATGAAATATTTAAGGGACTTATTTAAGAAAAGGAAGATCAAATGTGTGAACAATATAATGGAAAAAATACAGATCTATCAACAATTGAATCTAAAAAACAAACTAAGCAAACAGGAAGAACAGAGACAGGCGCATGGATACAGTGAGCATTTGGGTGGTTGCTAGATGGGAGAGGGTTGTAGGGGAGTGGGTGAAGAGGTGAGAGGATTAAAAAGTACAAACAGGTAGTTACAGAATAGCCACGAGGATGCGAAGTACAGTGTAGGAAATGCAATAGCCAAATAACTTATGCACATGACCCATGGACATGAACAGTGATTGGGGGAATTGCCTGAGGGAGTAGTGGTTACTGGGTGGAGGTGGGGCAAAAGGGGAAATCAGGACAACTCTAATAGCATATTCCATAAAATATAACTTGAAAAAAATCTAAGTTTGGTATCATGAGTGATGCTCTTTGGGCCTGTGATTTTTCTTTTTAACATCTCAAAGTAGATACAATTGTTTTCCCAAATGTCATTCACAGATTTCAAGGCTTGATTTCTGGAAAGATATTAACTTCCAGGCAGTCAAAGAGAACACCACGGTCTACCACTGGCTCCAGTGAGATTGACTTTTAAGGCAACAGAAAAGGTTTCTTGTGGGATCACTGACAATATTTTGGGTGCTACTACATGCTGATATATAACATGGCAAGTTACACTAAAACGGCACAACCTGTTTTTCCCTCTGGGTACAGTTTGTAAGACATTGCAACCTTTCATGCTTCCTTAAAAAAGAAAAAGAAAAAAGAAACCTCACGGGATAGGGATTCTCTGTAAATGACACTCATACGTAAATAACAGAAAACCAGGAGCTGGAAGCAGTGTGAGATATACAGTTATCTGTTAATAGAAAATAGCATCGTTGCTGAAATCTCCAGTGTTTGCACCAAAACTATGGCAAATGAGTAAGTTTGGGGAAATGACTTTACTTCATATAGGCACTGATTCCATTTTTATCTCCTGCTGCAGACTATAACCAAGTTTATCCTTTTCCACAGCATGCTGGTTTCTAAGTTCTCTCCAGGATGAATCTGGCTGCAAACAAAGAACACTCAGCTTGCATCTGTGTAGGCAATGAGGAAATTTGTTCTCTCTTATAGCAGGCAGTTGAGAGGTGGGGTGAGTGACTTAAACGGCTTATGCTGTGACAAAGTACAAGATTCTAATTTTTCTTTCCTGTTTTTCATCTCTGTGTGTGTTGTACTTTGTATTTTCTTGACTTTGTTTTCAAACTCTTCTATTAAGTTTTTTACTTAAAAATTTATTTGAAGTTGTAGTAGTTCTCTTGTTTTCTTAATATTTCTTTTAAAATTATGACACTTTAGTTTTGTTTTATGGATGGAATAGCTTCTTTTGTTCCCTGAGGATATTACTAACATACTTTTTGAAGTTTTCCTTTTTTTTGAATGGGCTGTTTCTTCTCAGTTACTTTTGGAAATTTTAAAATTATTGTTAGCTAATATTCTTGGGTGTTTCATGATTTTTGTTTATCTGCTTCTGTTCTAGAGTGTAGGACTCTGAAACTATTGTGAAGTGGTGAGAATGCTTGAAGAGACCAAGAACTATGTAGGCGCAACCTACTTTCAAGTGACCCTACTTTCAAGTTAGCCTTGCTACAGTTCCATGGATGCTAGCCAAAGACATGAGATACCTGGGTCAGATACAAAAAACTTTATTACTCACAGTTAAGCCAGTAACATGAGCCTCATGCTCACAGTTGACCCCCTTGTGCCTCAAGTTCCACAGGGACTTCCTCACTATGTATTAGTTTTGAATCACAGCTAAGGAATCCTGAGCTTAGGGAATCCCAATGATTTATAATGGCCTACGAGAAAACAACCCAACTTTTGCTCCAGACATTAGCACAATAAAATGCCTCTGTTCTAGAAAGGAACATCTCTACCTTCCAAACTGTTTGCTGTATAGGGTCTTTAAAAGGTAGTCCAGAAAAAAGCTCTCAGATCAGGCATGAGATGTTTCAGAAATGGAAAAGAGACAAATCGTCTCCCAACAAGGGTTTGTCAAACAGCTGGACTGTTTCCTTGGGAATTTTCAATATCATTTTCTTAATATCTGGTCTCTTGGATCATAGAAAGCTATTCTGCTCTCCTGACTAGCTGCTAGCATCTAGGGACCAAGCAGGAAAGAAGCCTGGGCATCTCGGGGAGCAGTGTGTATTGATTCGCTTAATTCGTCCATGATTTTGGTACAGACAAACATTCAGCCATGCCCAGTATTTCTGTAGGCTCTCATCTGGGTCTCTCCAGAGAATAACGCTCTGGCCTTTGCCGGAGTGAAGGGAGGCATCATCAATGCTCTGCAGAGTGAGGGTGGATATTAAGAAGCTCTTAGTCTTCCTAAACAGACTAAACCAAGGCTACTGATTTTAGCCTCACTGTCCTCCCTCCTAAAGTGGTGCTGGTAACTTAGGCAAATTCTGTGTTGTAAATTGGGCTGATAACCATTTTCTCTGCCCTGAGTTTAGCTTTCAGTTTCCTTAGACCTGACAACTATTTTACTACTTTCCAGCTTCTAAAATTTTCCTACTTCTCCTGATTCTTGTGGATTTATGCTTTAAAAAAATTAACTAATTGTCATTTTAGTGGAATTTCCCGAATGAACAGAAAAATGTGTGTATTCAATCTACCACCTTTACTAGGAAGGATCATTGTACTTTTTGTATTCTTTGAAATCTTCCAACATAAACTGTATCTACTACAAACCAAGACAAACATCTTATTCAGAGCGGCAGAGTACATTATCTTTATTTCCTCTCAGTGGGAAGCTATTTTAGATGTTGTAACATGGGGGAAAATTACACCATGCATTATCTGTTTCTTGATCTGAATGCCAGTTCACAGATGTGTTTAGTTTATGAAAATATCAAGCAGTGACCTTACGGTGTGTGCACATTTCTGTAGGCATGTTATGCTGCAATAAAATTTTTACATTAAAAATTGTACATGATATGACTATATATCATAGCATTCAGTCAATTTGCCCTTGATTTTAACAAAGCACTGAATTGTAACTTAAAAATATTTTTCAAATTTCAAAGTAAGATCAAATAAATAATTACTTTTGCATGTTCCCAGTGAAACTAACCTCTAGGTGTATCCTCTACTCCCTTACCAATATGAGGAAAGTGGTTCTCAAATATTTTGCTGCATATTAGAAACACTTGGGAGTTCTAAAAAAACACCCCAAAGCCAAGGCTGCATTCCATTCTAATTAAAACAGATGCTCTAGGATTGAGATCCAGGCATCAGTACTTTTTAAAGCTCCCCAGGAACGTCCAATGAACAAGCCAAGACTGTGAACATGGGTCTAGTTGGGCAATGCTTCTCAAACTATCTGTCGTGAAGGACCAGTTTCTCTTTTAAAAATTTCCACTTGTTATAGATCAAACTCTTGCAAAATCAATAAAAATGAACTGATAGAAAAAATAACCATGCCCTGAGATATCACAGCACTGTCAGCCTGCTTCCTCTTAATTTCTGTATTTATCTTGCCACAGACTGCTAACAAAACAGTTCATGGCCAGTACCCGTCTGCAGAGCACACTCTGAGTGGCAAGCACTGGCATACTCTTTCCTAGCACAGCCTGAATATGCGTATGGTCCCTCTGCCGAAGGAGTCTCTCTGCAGACTGAGGATTTGGGCTGGGGCCGGCAGTGTGTGCTCCCGTCTGTTTTCTGCAGTCCCACTGACACAGTGCACCCACTCTGATGCATTTCTGGGCCATAAAAGCATGGGGTAAAAACCATCGTTATAATGAGTGGGTTTGCTTGAGATTTTCCAGGTATAGTTTCCCCTCAGCTACATTAATTCAGGAAAAAACTCTTGACTACTAAAATCTTAGCATGTATGTTTATAGTGGATCTAATCAGTATGTGGAAGTGAATTTCTGAGAAAAATCCCAGGAACAACAACAAAAAATCACTCTTAGAGATTTTGTACCTTAGGATAGAATGTAGTGAAAACTTTCCTGTTACTTGGGCTGGAATCTCCAAAGGACAAAGGGAGTTTCACTCAGACGCCTGTGGGGGCTGCTTGTCGTGTTTGAGGGCTGGATGAGAAGAAGTGGGCTGCTGTAATGGGCTACCCCTGGGCCCTCGGCCCACTAGCCTGGCAACGGGGACACTTACCCGTGTGGAAGGAATCCTATTAGGTTTATGAAGCATGAAATGGAGATCGGGGCTTGGAATTGATGGGACCTCCATCCCAGGGAGGGGTGCACAATGACTCAGATTAATTTTCTGATGAAGACTTCTTGTCCCCTTCCTTTGGGAGATTATTATGATGGTGTTGCGACTGAATTCTAGTTGAAGCACATTATCTGATTAAGATGTCTTTTTTAAGTCTTTTCTTCTCTCAGTACTGGCTCACCTGTTTCAGAGAAGGTATGTGGTTATTTTCACCCTCAGTTTCTTGTGTGGTATTTAATAAAGCTGCCTTCAGTGGCCTTCTTACTCCTCTCGACTCCTGTTACATTCTGATTATACTCACTTGGTGTGTAGAAGTTCACAGCCGCTCCCCTAGGCTGGGTGTGAGGTCCGTCTCCCAGAAAGGAAACAGAAAGGAAAGAGGGGGGCATATTCTGTGACTCTGGACTTGAAGCCTTTCCCAACTATGGGAAACTTTGTCACTATGTTAAAGACAAGCAAGTTGAGGCCCAGAAAGAGTTACCTTGCCCAAGGGCACAGTCACCAGATCTCAGGGTTACAGGGTGAGCCCAGGGCTGCCTGCTTCCCAAACGCACACCCTCCACAGAGAGAGTAACGAGGAGTCAAAACTGTAAAACTCAGATCCCCCCACGGTGTGGCTCCCCCACCTCCTCCGGAAGTCATGGAAGATCACCTTTAACTTGCGGTGAATGCACAGCTCCGAGCAAGGCGTAGCCTCAGGATCGAAGCCAGGCCTCTCCCTCTCTTCCAAGTCTGAATTTTACCTCGAGTAGACTCCGTGTCTGAAGCCTCTTTTTAGAAAGAAGAGACTGAATAAGATGGCCTTGAGAATCGGGCTGGGTGCGTGTGTCTATATGTTGTGTGTGTGTGTGAGAGAGAGAGAGAGAGAGAGAGAGAATCTGGAATCCCACCTGGCTCAAGATTTTACCTGGATAAATGAGGGGCTATCTTTCTGTGACACAGAGGAAGATTTGTTTCTGGAAGGGAGCATCTCCTGCATTCACAGGTTAAAAAGAAATAAGCCTAATAAAGAGACGCAGGGAGAGGAATTTGTTTCTTCCTGCGGTGAAGTACAGATGTCTGTAGTTATGAGTCATTTGTGCCTGGCATGGCACCTGGTAACAAACAGTGTTTGTGGACTTCAAACCATGCATCAGTCTTAGCTGCCAATGTTTGTTCTAGTGTCCAATGATACTTCTCTAATTATAACTGAAATCAATGACATGTTGATGCTGGTGTTGCTGTTGTCCTTTTCAGAAGAAGAGTTCAATATTGCCTTTATGGATCTTAGAGTCTCACCCTTCATTATTCACATTACTGAAGCTTCTACAGGACTCGATGCAGATCTCTATCAATGGCCCTGGAAATGCAAGTGTGGTTATAGTGATGCCTCATTCCAGCTTAAATTTGAGCAGCATTAGATCACCCTGCTGTAGGTAAACCATTCTTGCTCCCTACATTTCTGGATGAATGTCTTAAGATGGACCGCTCCAAGTTTCTCGACTGTGGCATTAAGATCAGTGGGGGTTTAAAAATCAATCTTACTTATGCTTAATGGGTAACCATTGACTTTTTAAGATACGTTAATGCTACCTATTTCTATCTTCGGTAAAGCTTGAACATAAAATCCCTGACTACTTGATGAAAACCAAAACTGAAAACTGAATTTAAGAGAAGCCACTAGTGGTTCTAATATCCTGCAGAGCTATTGAAATTGCTTTGGTGTTTTGAGTCTGTTGAAGGAATACCATAATTCTTTTGAGAATCTGACAAATAAAGACTGAAAATTAAGTTTTTAATTTTTTTATTATACAATTGAGAGAAATAGTCTAAGTACATGGAGAGAAACCAAGCTTCAAACCTTTTCTACTCCAGCCTTTTTGATCTTTCTCTTGGTCGCTCGGTTTTGGGGAATTGAGGTTGGCTTAGGTGAGATGATTTTTCTTTGTTCCTCACCATATCCAGAAGCCAAAATCTCTCACCTTATTGAGCTGATATAGGGGAAGGTGAGATTTGACTCTGCCCTCAGGATGCTTGGCCAAGAAGAAATAACAGACCTCCTTCCCTTGCGCCGAGGCTGAAAGTTTTTGACACAAACCCAAATAGCATTTCCAGTGGATGTCCCATCCACCGGAGAGGCAACTATGGAATGATAATACTCTGTCCAGGTACTGGCAGGAAACACATGCACACTCCTATTGGACAATTACAGGAGGGATGGGCAGTGTGTAGGGACGTCAGAAATGCTGGAAGCCATATGGCTGGTAGAGTGGGCTGTGAGGGTACAAACGGAGGGGGAGATTCCTGAAATACGGGGAAAGAGGGTCCCCTATGTGGAGAGGGCTACCTGACAGAGACTGTGTGGCATGGTGTGACCCTGTAACCTGTGGTGACCTTTAAGGAAAAGAGCTGGGGTGCAAATATCTTGATATCTTTCTCCTCCTCCCTCCCATCTCCTGCAGGTGGGTGCTTGCCATTGGTTGAACAACATGGAAGCCGAGGAAAAAGGGGTCTCACAGTGGAGGGCACATGGCTCAGGCTCCAGGCCACAGAGCAGGGTGGAGAGGCAAATAAAGTGTCTCCAGCCCTCCAGCAAGGGACATCTCCTTTTATTCTGCTCCTTTTAGGTTTAGCTGGCTAGACTCTGCTCTGTTTCAGAATGCCCTTCTAGAGGAGAAATTTAAAATTGCTCCGTTTAACTGCTGTGAACCTAGATATGGAAGAAAGGTGAAAGAAACAAATGTTCTGTGATTTTTTTTAAATGACAAGTCGTCAGCCATGTTAGTTGCTTATTTTTTTTTAGCTTAGTTACCTTATTTTTCTACCCTTTTTCACACTCTCAGAATAAGCAATATATAGCCCAGCCTTTCTGTTATAGAGAGAGGGTGAGAGAAATACTACAGGATATAGAATTCCTTTTTGTGGAGAATTTGCTGTATCCAGAAAACAGATCATTATTACTCCCAACATCTGAGAGGAGCACAGAAATAGCTTGATATTTCTAGTATCTCTTTTATGTAATTTTTATATAATTTTTAAATATCAAGATGCCTAACATTCAGTAGACAACAATTTCTAGGTAATTATCTGATTTTTTGTTCTAATTTTCCATTCATTTTGTTTTGGTAGAATCACATCCCAGAATTTCAAGATAATAAGAGCTTTCTTGTGAAATGTGGTTACCACTTCTAAGGCTCTTTTTGGCCCCTGGTCCTTGTAGTTTTATAATCCCCTCATAATCCCCACAGCTGGATTTAACCATTTTACCCTCACCTGTAAATTCGCCTTTCACCATGGCCCCTGGCACCAGTTCTGTCTTTGGAAGACTGGGGACTGGATGGCACAGAGAAGCATCAGGCCAGTGGCTCCCAGGTTCAGTGCCCTGTGAGTATGATTCTGCTCTTTCCAAGTATGGAGCCCATTCCAAGTATGGAGTTTTACCTGTTTCCTTGTGAGCCAACCACTTCTGCACCCCAGGGTGAGTGAGTGGGTTTGGGTCTCTAAGACCCCATTGCCTCAATACCTATTTTGGTTTCCTTCCTCAGCTTCTAGAGACTGATGCTTTGCCTAAAACCTTAACCCACATCTTCTTGTGGATTAGAGATCTGCCAACAAACCCAGGCCCCTTTACCTGGTTCTCACGACCCATTGCCAGATCTTCCAGACTATAAGCTGCTCAGTTTCTTGGATCACCTTCTACCACCTAGGGTTCAAACTCCCCTTGATCGCTTTCTCAGCCCTGCATTCTGATGGGCGTCCAGGTATTACCTGTACCTGTATGGCTAGTCATTCATGTACTAGTGTTAATTGATTGTATGGTTTCTTATATACATTTTTTCAAAACCTAGTAATAAAATGCTAGACTGTAGAAGAGGTCCAATGGGACAAGGAACATTTCTCTCTCTTGTTTATCAAGGCACCCCCAGTGCCAGAAGTAACACTTAATTTTTAAAAATCAAACAGATAAAGAACAAATGAAATAGTTGCTTAAATGAGAGAGTCTTGATCTAAAGACTCTCTAAACGTCTTTTTCTAAACGTCTTTATGAGGTCCTTTAGCTACTCAGTGGCACTTGTGGCCCTCAAAGGATTGAAATAATCATACGCCTAAAATGGGTAAGGAAGGAATGCAAGACTGACTCTTTTGGAAACATTCATTCTTTCAGGGCATTTGGATGTTCTGTCGCAGCCTCAGTCCATCTTAAGTCACGCGTATAGGATTTCTCGTTGGGATTATTGATCGGGTGATCTGACGGTTAACCTCCAGCTCCTTGAGATGAGTGAGGGTGCATGGGACTCAGCCTTTGAGAGCCTAGACACTTGGCAATCACAGCATCCACTTTTTCAGAGCCTCATTTATGTGTTTTCCTCACTATAGCTTGTACTTTGTTTCCTCCTTTCAAAAAACCCTTATGTTCTGATAGCACGATCTTAATTGCGTTGCTGGGTAACAAAGCTTGTTGTTCATTCTGTTTCTCGTCTATTTGCTATAGTGTGTGACGAATTTTACCCATTGGAGCTTGAGTAGATATACTGTTACTTTGGAGAGTGTGACTATTGATTTATTCTGTATGTGACTGAGGGCACGGTACTTGGGATTCAGATGGCACTTGACCAGATAGATATTCAGTGAACAAATGAATATCATTAGTTTTGGGAGAAAATGTAGAGAAGTGGCTAAAAAGAGCATTTATTTTGGATCAGTGCACTCTTGGGTACGAGTTCCAGCTCTTTCATCTAGCTTTATGACTTTTGGAAACAGGAATTTTAAAAGTTCTTTCCTCTTTGGATTTTGTGAGAATTAAATCAGATAATATGTGTAAAAATATTTAGCATTGTGTCTAGGGACAGAGTAGACACTAAAAAAAGTAGCTATTAATGTTTTCATCATTAGCATCATTATTAGATACCTTCTCTGGATGGTTTCTCAGAATGTCTTCCAAACATGTTGGCTTGGAAAATTTCTGCTCGTTCTTTAACTCTCAGCCCAAACAATGGAAATGAAAAGAAAGGAAGATTCTGAGAGATCTTGAAGAAGAGGTGAAATCAGTTGGGAGTGGTTGTGGCTTGATACCAACACAGGATGGAACCAAGGGCAACTTCAAAGGGTTAATGGTGGAATGACGGCGACTTGGACTGTCTAGGGAAGATGCAAGGCAAGGGAAAGGTGCTCCTGGGTAATCACTGGTAGATGAGGTTTTAGGCACGTTGAATGGGGGTGTCCTCCGCGACTCCAGGATGTTGATACAGCAGAAACCAGGCAGGGGCTATTTCTCTCCAGCCAACTTTTGGGTACTCAGTGGATAATTAATGGCAGAAATATTATACAATTGTCGTACTTCCCTCTCTCTTTCCTGCCAGTCATATTTTATTATTCTGCTGACAGGCAATGAGGCAGCACTAAAGAAGGGAAAGGGTGTGAAATGCAAATCAGTCATTTGTTGTTGTTTTTTAAATATATTCAATTGATTATGCTATTACAGTTGTCCCATTTTCCCCCTTCACTCCCCCCTACCCTGCACACCCTCTCCCACCCACATTCCCCACCTTTAGTTCATGTCCATGTGTCATAAGTTCTTTGGCTTCTACATTTCCCATACTATTCTTACCCTCCCCCTATTTTCTACCTACCATCTATGCTACTTATTCTCTGTACCTTTTCCCCCTCTCTTCTCCTCCCACTCCCCTGTTGCTAACCCTCCATGTGATCTCCATTTCTGTGGTTCTGTTCCCGTTCTAGTTGTTTTTGCTTTTGTTTTAGGTGTGGTTGTTAATAATTGTGAGTTTGCTGTCATTTTACTATACATGATTTTTATCTTCTTTTTCTTAGATAAATCCCTTTAACATTTCATATAATAAGCGCTTGGTGATGATGAACTCCTTTAACTTGACCTTATCTGAAAAGCACTTGATCTGCCCTTCCATTCTAAATGAAAGCTTTGCTGGATAGAGTAATTTTGAATGTAGGTTCTTGCCTTTCATGACTTGGGATACTTTTTCCCAGCCCCTTCTTGCCTACAGGGTCTCTCTTGAGAAATCAGCTGACAGTCTGATGGGAACTCCTTTGTAGGTGACTGTCTCCTTGTCTCTTGCTGCTTCTAGGATTCTCTCCTTCATTTTAATCTTGGCTAATGTAATTATGATGTGCCTTGGTGTGTTCCTCCCTGGGTCCAACTTCTTTGAGACTCTCTGAGCTTCCTGGACTTCCTGGAAGTCTATTTCCTTTGCCAGATGGGGGGATTTCTCCTTTACTATTTGCTCAAGTAACTTTTCCACTTGTTGCTCTTCCTCTTCCCCTTCTGGTACCCCTATGATTTGGATGTGGAACATTTAAAGACATCCTGGAAGTTCCTAAGCCTCTCCTCATTTTTTTGAATTCTTGTTTCTTCATTCTTTTCTGATTGGATGTTTCTTTCGTCCTTCTGGTCCACTCCATTGATTTGAGTCCCAGTTTTCTTCCCATCACTATTGATTCCCTGTACATTTTCCTTTACTTCACATAGCATAGCCTTCATTTTTCATCTAATTTGCGACTAAATTCAACCAATTCTGTGAGCATCCTGATCACCAGTGTTTTGAACTGCGCATCTGATAGGTTGGCTATCTCTTCATCGCTTAGTTGTATTTTTTCTGGAGCTCTGATCTATTCTTTCATTTCGGCCATTTTTTTTTTTTTAATCATCTTGATATGCCTATTACGTAGTGAGGGGCGGAACCTTAGGTGTGCACCAGGGCAAGGCAACCCAGTCACTGTGTTGTGATGCTGTATGTGTGGCAGGGGTCTGAGAGGGAATATAATGGCGCTTGCTCTGCTTTCTGTCAGATTTCAGTCCCTTCCATCCCTTCCCCCAAGCAAATTGGGCCCTTCTGGTGCTGATTCCTGTGTGGGTGGGGATGTGTAGATCCTGGGACCCTGTGGTTCTCCCCAGTGAACTCTCCTGTGAGGCTGGGAGTTTCTCCGGGCACCTCAACCCCCATGGGTGTTTTTAATCGGTGGTTTGAGGCTTTATTTCCCCTTGCTGGGACCCTGGGTTGCTTGGTCTGCCTTGCTCCCCAACTACACCTAATTTATCTGTGCACGAATGTGGGACTGCCTAGTCCACCAGCCACCTTGTGCGCCACGCCCCTCCACAATCCACCACCTTGCTGGGTCTGCCAGCTGCTACCTTGAGCACCTGGGGTCCCCCAGCCACCACTTTGCTGAGACCCCTCTCTGCCCTGTCTCTGCCCCTCCTACTGGTCTGGATGAATGTGTCTACTTAAACTTTTCGGTTGTTGGATGTCGGGGGGTGGGGTCAGAGCCCCCCCTCCCCCCCCCACCACGGATGAGAATAAATCTACCAAGACATGATCTGCTTGGGGAGGAAAGGTGGCCGATCTCTCAAAGGAGAAGAACCAAGAGCCTTTTCCTCAAAGGCTTTTATTGGGTTCGTTTACACAGGAATTCAGGTAAAGCTCATTACTCATTGCTGGGAAGTAAGGATCAAATAACAAGGAACTCTGAGAGTCTATTTTGAGTCAGGGTCAAAGAGCTGTAAAACTTTGAGGAACAAACTTACTTCTTCCTTGGACCCTTCTCATTCAACCCAGAGCATTCTAAACAAAGCAGGTTTCACAGGATTGTACATATTCTTTCTTAGGCCTGATCACCCGGGGAACCCGCCCTTTCCAGCACAGGGCTGCACCACCCTCTGTCACTGTTTCAAGCTTAGGTGGAGCAAGGGAAGTAAGGCAGCCAAGAGATTAGGAGATTTTTCTGGCAGACAATGAGCACTCAGGCTTTGTCAAAGCCAAGGGGTGAGGGTCCACCACCCCCTTTTGCTGTAGCCCCGAAAGTCCTTCCTTGGGGGCCTCCCATGTGATTGTGCCTGTCTTAGGTCATTCCTCCCTTGGGGAATCTTACCTGTCATTGGCTAACCGACCAAGCACTGGGGGCCAGGCAGAGTGAAGTAAAAGGAGCAGAAGCAGCACTCCTGCCAGGGAGATAAGCTTTTGTGTCCTTGCTGGTTTATGGTCCAAGGTTGTTCCCTCAGCCTTAGCCTTGGCGGGGGTTACAGCTTCTGTTACCAGGCAGGGCAGTTCCCAACAGCTGGACTTCCACACAGTTCAATTCTCTGTCAGTACTGGTTGTTTTTTGTTTCTAAATTGTTGTCATCGTCCTTATTTTGGTTGTGTGAGGAGGCACAGTGTGTCTACCTACACCTCCATCTTGGTCAGAAGACCATTTGTTGTTTTTTGGGGGTACTGAGAAAGGCAGAAGGGATGGGAGAGTTAAAAACTATTGGTTTATGAGTCCTGGCTTGTGTAGCTCAGTGGATTGAGTGCCGGCTGCGAACCAGGCATCGCAGGTTCGATTCCCAGTCAGGGCATATGCCTAGGTTGCAGGCCATGTCCCCCAGCAACCGCACATTGATGTTTCTCTCTCTCTCTCCCTTCCCTCTCTAAAAATAAATAAATAAAATCTTAAAAAGAAAGAAAGAAAGAAAAAAAAACTATTGGTTTATGTAAACTTTTTCATATTACTGAATTATAATTATATTCCTCATCTATTATTTGATCTGATAAAAGACTGTCGAGCGATAGTGGTAGTTAATGTGGCTTCACCATGGCTTGTGAATTGTGGGGGTTAACTGGAGACATCCTGTATGACCTATCTGGACTTGATGGCCTTTTAAATAACTTGGTCTTTAATGAGGAGCAACAATATGATTATAGCATCAGAGGGAGAATAAAGTGTGCCCTTACTCCAAGCATGGGTCACCCCATGGGGATAATGAATAACATTGGTTCTGTTTTCAAGCTTGTGCAGCAAAGAACAATATTTGTATTGTCTGTTAACACTTCAACAAATCTGGCATGCTGGACAAGAGGGATTTGATCTAATTTTAGTTGGAGTAAATATACTGTTGCCCTCCCATTGTATTTGGACTTTTCATTAATAGAATGACAGTTTAGTCACGCTACTGTCCGGCTCATCTTCTTGTCTCCTCTCCCTTCACTGGCAGCAGAAATCAGGGATGAGCTCCACTGAGATGTTTTTGCAAATGTCATCATTTTACACGGTAGGCCAGAGCATTTTCCTGTGTATTTAAAACTGAGGAATACATGATTACCACTTTGGGTCCCTTGTGAGCACAGGATTCGACACTATTTGCACTCTATAATTTATGACATTTTTATGGCTCACATTCAGGCTTGCACAAAACGGAGAGAATGAATCTGTGGAGGAAAAAAGGAAAACATGAATATACTAATGTGCTGCAGCTACTCGGTGAGGTGCAAAATCTCGTAGTTTCTTTTGCCTGAATCAGACTTTACTCCTCTGGACCCACTTGTTCTCAGTTGTTACCCACTCAGTCCTTTTGGCGTTGACATTTGGTATTCTGAAAATTTAAGATGTCATGACTGGTGACTTGTTTTCTTGAAAAGTGTTCCTTAAAATGTCAGGTTGCTCTTGTCTTAGATGGATTTTGGAATCTGCCTCTGATATTACTTCAACTTATAAAATTTTAATGACGTGGTGTTTTTGTTTTACTTAAATCAACACAGATTTTGTAAATGGATTCAAATTTATTTTAATATATTAAAAGAGAGAGAACAAAAAGCTTTTACAGTAAAATTAAACACTTTTTCAAAATGGTGTTTTGGTTTGTGTTTTTGTTTAATGTGCATTTTTATTATTTATTGTGAAACCAGTGCTCATAAAGGTGATATGTGATATATGAAAAAAAACAATAAGAAATGCATCAGAGTTGTGCATGCCATCTCCACAGTATATTTAAATACACTCAACAGCTGCCCTGAGGAGCAAATTTAGCATTTATCCAAAATGGAAAGCCAGTGAGAGGTTAGCTGTGGGAATGACTGGAATCTGTTTGTATTTGAATTTCCATTTAGCATAGACCATCGTTCCAATGGATCCCCTGTGGAGGTGTGGAGAGATTTATGCCTGTCAGTTGTGGGAGCATTTCTAATTTTTTGGTATGCGTCAGAATAGACTCAGGGGAGCCTGTTCACAACACAGATCTCCCAGGACTTAAACCGCAGCGTTTCCTGGTTGTTCTGGGACGGAGCCCAGTCATCTGTGTTTTGACTCATCGGAATCACCTGGAGAGCTTTTACAACACACTGATGCCTGGGCTCCATCCCAGAACGCCGACTCAGATGCTCTGGAGCTGCAAGGCTTGGGAATCTGTTTTGATGTTCACAAAAGAATGAATGAAAAAAAACCTGACTTATCTAGCAGGGATGGTTGTTGACAAACCTCATGTAGGGATAGGGTCGAGGTACTCATGAGAGACCATGAAAGAAGATGAGAATTCTCTGTTTCAAATGAGATTGCCCTGAGATTGGATGGTGATGATGATGATGATGATGGTAACCCAGTGGCTGTAAGCTTTATCTCAGTTTTGCTTTTATTAGCTCTAAGTAGAGGACTTTTACCCTTGTACTTCTTTATGTTTTTGTAATTTTTGTCTGCTTAATTAACATCACTCAATAGATACTTGCTCTCCTGTTCTTAAAATACTTATCATTAACCAAATGAACAAATTCTCTAACAATTATGAGGACTTAGAAAGAATGAAAAAACACTGGATCTGTGTTGGCTATGCTGATAGAAACCAGCACCTGCTATATTTTATGATATTTTCAGAAGGATAAATTTGCTATGAGATGTAAAATTATTGGTGTGTGCAATTTTATAGATTAATTTCAGTTTTAGTATGCCATTATCAGTGGCCATAATAGCATGTTTATCACCATCAGAGATATGGAGAATTTGAGTATCTTTTTCCTTTGCTCCATTCATTTACACAACCAGCCCATACAAAAATTGGAGTTGGTAAAGCCACTGGGCTAGGAAGATCAGGACTTGAGTTCTAGTATTCTGTCTTTCTGTTTATTAGTTCTGTGACCTTGGACAAGCTACTTGAAGTCTCTGGCCTCATTTTCCTCATGTATAAAATGATAATAATATGTCTGCAAGCAGGGGACTAGACCAGTTAAACTTCTAAAGACCATTCCAGCTTCAAGTTCCTGTACTGAGTCTGCAGAGGAAAGAGAAGTGGCCAAGGCAAGGTCAAGTCCTGTGAGCGGGGAGGGGTGGGCTTCAGAGCCCAGAGAGACTGTGTATCCCTCCCAGTGTTGTCCTTCAAACACTAGCTGCCTTTCCAATCTTGTTCCTGGTTGCCATGGTTTTCCATGCCTCTTGGTTTGTAGATTCATGGATTTACTAAATAATGTGTGATAAAGCCTCAGTGGGACTTTTGTTATTTGTGAGGGACTAAAGACAATTTCACAGAATTGTTTGCTGGCTTGAATAGTTGTAGTGCTAACAACATGTACTTATTAAGACATGGATATACATTTATGATTAGGAGGAGTATTAATGAAACATTCATGACTATTTCCTCCATTTCTCTGGAAAAATAAATTCAATCGCAGTAGGGTTTTTCGCTCAGTTGCTTATTAGAATACATCTCTCTGCCTGGGTAATTTAAAGGCATAGTTAATATTTCTTCTGGTTTTCAAAGACATTATTGGACCCACAAATATCCTCTGTTCTCTTGAGAAGAAAAAATCTTTCAGATCTTTACTTTGTAAATTAGTAAAGGGAAATGATTACATCATCATATTGCCACTTGCTGCTTGAGAATTCCACAGAAAATAATGACACCAGTGGATTAAATTTAGCGTGGTGGTTTGTGAAGCATAGATTGCTGCCACCTTGCAGATCTGCTCAACACACACCTATGAGCTGTCTGTGGGATGGTTTCAGTTCGCCCCTCCCCACCCCCAGACTCACTCCCCACCCTCATTCTCTGTGACCTGAGAGGCAGGCTTGTATGGCTATATCTACCAGTGTCTCAGTCTGCTCGGGTTGCTATAACAAAACACCACAGACATTTATTTCACTGTTTGGAAGGCCACAACATCCAACGTCAAGGTGCCAGCCGTTTCTTTTTCTGGTGGGGAATCTTCCTGGCTTGCAGACACTGCCTTCTGGTTGTGTTCTCACAGGGTGGAGAGAGAGGACTCTGGTTTCTTTCTGTTCTTATAAGGGCACTGATCTTATCGTGGGGGCTCCACCCTGATGAACTCATCTAAACCTGAGTACCTCCCAAAGGTCTCAGCTTTTAGGAGCATCATACTGCAGGTTAGGGCTTTAACATTTGGATTTGGGGGGACACAAACATACAGTGCATCATAACCAGGTTCCATTGCCCCGCCCTCTGGGTGAAACTGTGCTGGTTTTTAATGTAAGACACTGGCAGGAAGCGCTGGAAGGGAGTGAAGTCAAAGTGTCCCTCTGCTGGGTTGCGTCTACTGTCAGGCACCCTTTCTCTCTTCAGTGACTGGCCCTGGTCCGCTCCCCTCCCCTTTAGGCCTAGGGGTGGCACAGCTCCTTCTCGCTGTTCTGCTGTCCTCCTGCAAGTCTTGACTCTGCACCACTTTTTGTAAACACTCACTTATTAAACGTGCAATTCCCCATCGTAGAGCAGTCTAGTTCGTGCTGGGACCCTGACCGACTGAATGTCTGAGATGATACAAAGGGTCCCTTAAGAACCTGCTTGTAACAGTAGTACTCTGTTCGTTGTGCTTGGTGTTATTCCAATATTTACATCTTGATTTACTCAGGGAAATGGCTACTGGAGTGATTTCGCTGAGAAGCCACAAACTTCTTGGATTCAAAAATACATCTTCCTTTATTTTCTTGTTTTAAAAACAACAGTCATTGCATGGTGGGGGTATGACAAGATGAACATTTTGTATTTTCTGGTAGGATGATAAATTGCTATAATAAATTTGATAGAAATAAATATGGCAGTTTATGGTAAAGGCCTTTGAAATATTTAACTTGCCAACCTGGTAATTTTACTTCTAGCAATCCACCAAAAGGAAGTAGTTGGAATTGCAATGACATGTACACAAATAATCACATGATATTGTTAACTATGATAATTCATAATAATATAAATAACAGTGTTCAGCATTGTGAAAATGGTTTCTTAAGTTAAAGTACCTCTATATAGTATTACAGGAAATTAAGTTTATAAAGAATATTATATAACATGATTTTAAACACAGATGAACCCAACTATGTATGTGTATGTAAGCTACATATATGTATGTAAGTGTATGTATACACACACACATATATATACACATACACATGTAAATATATGTGTAAGGCATATAATTGTCTAGCCACTGTGCTGTGCACCTAAACTAATACAAAATATCCATATTTTGTCATATATAACACACACTTTTTGCCCAAATCTTTGAGGGAAAAATAAGGGTTCACATTATACATGGGCAGTATTAATTCTGTATCTATATAAATGTTTTTAATTCTTTTATTTATACTTATGCATTAAAAGTGTAACTCTAGAAAGCAATAATGATATCTCTATGTAAAATACTACCCTGGGAATCCGATAATTGGGTTTGTTGAACTTAAGATGAATTTGAAAGATGAGTGACATATTGTAACTCACAGAGTAAGATAGATTCTTCTAACTTGTATCTGTTCTTGTGCTTTGTAATTATTTGTTATGTAAAATTTCTTATACCATACTATGTTAAAAAATAAATGCTAAAATTCCTTTACAATACAAAAAATAAGTATCTAAGTATAAATAAATAAATAAATAAATAAATAAATAATTGAAATAAAGCATTAAAACAAAAGATTTTTTCCTGAAAGTTTGGGCCAAAAATGTGGGTGCACATTATAAATGGCAAAATACGGTAATACTGAATGTAAACTGGCAGTGAAAAAATATATATTTTTGTATATTTTATTGATTATGCTATTTCAGTTGTCCCATTTTTCTCCCCTTTATCCCCCTCTGCCCTGCACCCCAGTTCCCTCCAGCATTCCCCCCTTAGAGCATGTCCATGGGTTGTACATGTAAGTTCTTTGGCTTCTCCATTTCCTATACTATTCTTAACCTCCCCCTGTCTATTTTGTACCTACCAATTATGCTTCTTACTTCCTGTACCTTTTCCCCCATTCTCCCCCCCAACCCCTCCCCACTGAGAACCCTCCATGTGATATCCATTTCTGTGATTCTGTTCCTGTTCTAGTTGTTGCTTAGTTTGTTTGTGTTTTTTAGGTTCAGTTATTGATAGATGTGAGTTTGTTGTCATTTTCCTGTTCATAGTTTTGATCTTCTTTTTCTTAGATAAGTCCCTTTCATATTTCATGTAATAAGGGCTTGGTGATGATGAACTCCTTGAACTTGACCTTATCTGGGAAGCACTTTATCTGCCCTCCCATTCTAACTGATAGCTTTGCTGGATAGAGTAATCTTGGATGTAGGTCCCTGCCTTTCATGACTTTGAATACTTCTTTCCGGCCCCTTTGCCTGTAAAGTTACTTTTGAGAAATCATCTGATAGTCTTATGGGAACTCCTTTGTAGGTAACTGTTTACTTTTCTCTTGCTGCTTTTAGGATTCTCCCCTTATCTTTAACCTTGGGTAACATAATTATGATGTGTCTTGGTGTGTTCCTCCTTGGGTCCAACTTCTTTGGGACACTCTGAGCTTCCTGGACTTGTATGTCTATTTTTTTTTTGCCAGATTGAGGAAGTTTTCCTTCATTAATTTTTCAAATAATTTTCCAATTTCTTGCTCTTCCTCTTCTCCCTCTGGCATCATTACAATTCAGATGTTGGAATGTTTAAAGTTTTCCCGGAGGTTCCTAAACCTCTCCTGTTTTTTTTTTAATCCTTTTTTCTTCATTCTGTTCTGGTTAAATGTTTATTTTTTTTCTTTGCTCCAAAACATTGATTTGAATCCCAGTTTCCTTCCCTTCACTGTTGGTTCCCTGAATATTTTTCTTAATTTCACTGTGTGAAATAGACTTCACTTCTTCCTTTATTTTGCATCCCTACTCAGTCATTTCTATGAGCATCCTAATTACCAGTGTTTTGAACTTCCATTTGATAGGTTGGCTACCTCTTTATCACTTAGTTTTTTTTCTGGAGTTTTGATCTGTTCTTTCATTTGGGCCATATTTCTTTCTCTTGGTGCACCTGTTCCATTGTAAGGAGTGGAGCTTTAGGTATGCACCAGGGATGGGCAACCCACATCGCTGTTGTGGTGCTGTATGTGGGGGAGGGGTCAGAGAGAGAACAATGCAGCTTGCTTGGCTCTTGCCCCCCCTTCGGTCACTTCCTCCACTACCCACAATCGAATTATACCTTTCTGGTGCTGATTCCCAGGTGGGTGGATTTGTGTGCATTCTAGGACCCCATGGGTCCCTCCAGTGGACTCTCCTGTGAGACTGAGAGTTTCTCCCACCATGGAAACTCCCACAGGTTTTTACAGCCAGAGGTTTTGAGGCTTTCTTTTCCCATGCTGGAACCCTGGGTTGCACGGTCTGTCTTGCTCCCCAGTTGTTCTTCCCCATTTAGCTACATGTAAATGTGGGACCACCGGGTCTGCCAGCTGCCACCTTGCTGCACATCCTCTCTGCCCTGGCTGCCAGTCTCCACCCTTCCTACCAGTCTAGATGAATGTTTCTACTTTAACTACATGGCTGTTGGACTTCCATACAGTTCAGTTTTCTGGCAGTTTTGGTTTCTGGTTGTTTTTTGTGTTTAAATTGGTTTTTCTTTTTTTGGTTGTATGAGGAAGGGAAGCATTTCTATCTGTGCCTCCATCTTGGCTGGAAGTTGTGAAAAAAATCTTTAGCAATTATTCATTGGGAAAGATTATGAATGACTTGGATTTTTCTTCTTGTTATTTTCTACACTCTGTACATATACATTTCTTTAAATCAAATATTACTTGTCTGTATTTAAGCACAGGAATTGCTATAAATGAAAAAGTATTTCTTTTAATCTGATACCTTCAGAAAAACAAAGAATATTTTTAGGGAGTGTAACATATCATGATGCTATGCAGGGGTGTCCAACCTTTTGCTGTCTCTGGGCCAGACTGGAAGGAGAATTGTCTTGGTACCAGAAATCTTGACCTAAGAAAGACTAGAATTGGTTAATGCCTGGTTCAGTGAAAATGGCCCAAAATGATGACAATCATAATAACTTCCATTTATCAAGCACTGTGCTGAGCATTTACTATGCACTATGTCTTTTAATCCTCTCAACAATGCTGTGAAGTCAATTTTATCATTCTTCTTTTGTAGGTGAGGAAACCGAGGCTCAGAGAAATAAACTTTCCTAAACCATATGGTTAGTAAGTGGCCGAGCTGAGTTCTGAGCCCAGAGCATGTCTTCTGCTGACATGGAATGGACATCCCTAGTAGTGGGGGTTCTGGGTTTGAGTTCCCACCGAGAGAGCACAGTGGGACCTTCTGTAAGCATTGAACACTCTAATTATCAGCTTCCTGTATTAGAATTCATAGCTTTCATAAGATTTACACTGTCTTAGGTGCATTAGAGTTTGCAAAGTGCTTTCTAACAAATCTTTTAATTTTATCCTTACATTAATTCTGAGCAATATCAAACATAATACCTATGATGTAAGTTTGCTTTATTATTAGGCCTATAAAATTGTTTTAATTTATTGGCTTCTTAACTGAGTTTCCAGTCACTTGACTACTTAAGTGTATTTTGAATTTTTTATCATGATAGACTGTAAGTGTCCCTAGAGATATCTAGATATCTTTTAGGGTTTCCATGTGTAAGATGAAATTGGGTTGTAACCCTTATACTTGGGGCTTACTCATCCTTGGCCAGTAACAAGTACTTTTCTTGCCCAAAGCTAAGAAGGACCAAACAAAAATCTTCTCTTTTTTTTTAAAGAAAGAGGTGATTTACTCCATTTTACAGATCATGTAACTGAGGTTTATAATGTTATGAAGTTGGAATAATGGGAAAATATGTAAAGGAGAACTATTACTATGGAAACATTTTGGGGCAGTATTTACTAGGTTTTACTTACATTGCTGTTTTTTTTCTAGGCAGAAGAGAAAGTATTTAAAATTTTGTTGAAAAGCAGAAAAGGATGTACTCTTTTCCTACTTTCGAAACCAATACATCAGAAACACTAAAATAAGTTTTGTCCTTGCTTGTAGACGCTCTCCTCCTTCCGCCCCAATTGGCATTAATGACAAGATGATCTCTCCTGCCGAGTTCTTTCCATAGTCACTCTCTTGTTAAAACCCAGCTATGCCACACTGCACAGGCTGAAGGTTCTCAACGTTTTTCTTTTCTAAATTCACTTCTTTCTTTGAAATACTAGCATTATTTGCCGTTGCTTGAAGGGATTAAAAGACCCACACAAAACTATCCACCAGTCACAACCTCACATTGCCTTATAGCAAATGGTCGTGTGGCATTCACAAAGGCAGCCACTGGCAGTGTGGCATCCTCATCCTCTTGGCCATCTTTTGGCACTGTGTTGAGGTTTGGGCACAGCGCCAGGGCCACACCTCCCTGCTTTAGAGGAAAAGTTCCCTTGGGTTCCCGAGTCACACCAATCTCCTGTGCTTGCCAACTTGACCCACCCCTCTTCATAGCTGCAAGCTTTAGACCTGCTTTATACTGCCTTGCACAAATCTCTCAGCTTGGATTCTGTCACAAAGGGATGTTGGGATAGATTTCCTCAGTGGGAGCATGACTGTATTTTTCACATTCATGACACTGAGCAGGTGCTGCAAGCTGGCAACCGCAGCACACCTGCTGAGAGTCACTTCCAGAGCACAGGCCTCGGCCCCTCCCCACCTGTAGGCACTCTGCTCCTGCCAGAGGGCTTGTGCTCAAAGTACTCCCTACCTGGTTATCTCCTCCTTCTGAGCCCCCAACTACATTTCAAGATCTGGTCTAATCTTGCTGCCTGCCTGGAAGCTTTCCTAGTGACTCCTGCTGCCAGCGGTCTCCTGTTCTGACCTTCTGTGCCAGCTTTTCTCTGTACACCTCACTTGATGCCTGCATGTCACAGCCTGAGTGTATACCTTCCCGTGCCAACAAAATCGCCATTGCCTTGAGGGCCAGGCCCATGGATTATATTTTCTGTCCATCACAGGACCTGGCATACTGCTTTTGGGCATAACAGGTACCCAGCAATCTAAGTCTAACAGCTATTTCAGATTGTATAGAGATTCTTCCCTATATGAGGCATTACCAGGACAGCTGTTTAAAAACAGCCTATTGTGTAATACAGCCAAAAAGTGCAGGTGAGCTTGGGCTGCGGGGAATTGCCGCTACAGAATATTGTTCTCTTTTTAAGATATTCTTGTGGAGCTCTGCTCAGCTTTGTTTCCTGAGATTGGATTGCTGAATTCAACCCCGTGGCACATCGGGTGCTGCCCAGAGAACTTTTGCTGGTTTCTGGAAGAACAGCCCTTCGACTCCTCCCCCCCTTCTCTGGATGACCAGCAACAGGTGGAATGAGCTCGTCTGGGGCGGCATTGTGACATGTTGATTCCTGTGCATATTTAGGAATTTGGCAGAGAGCACAGGCTGCTTATATGAGATTTAAAAGAAAATTGCTTTTAAGGACTTCAGGGGGTATGTGTGGGAAGAATAGGTCACTATTGCCATTAAAGAATAATCTTTGTAAAATTTAAATATGCCCACTGCCTACATTTTATAGCCCCCCCACCCCCAACCACCACCAATTTTCCTATCACATGAGAATTTGGCCCACTGTGTCTATTGGATTACCACATGTTACTACTATTGAGAGCTCACTCTTTCTGTTGCTGTTCAAATTTCATGCAAAACCAGCTGTCCTCGTAGCTTTTCCTGTCTGGTGGTTTCAGGCCTGGGTAGATAATAATGCACAGGGAGATTTAGAATTTTCTCCATTCTTCCCCGGACCAAGTAAATCACAATCTCTGGCTTTGTGTCTAGGGCATGGGTATTTTTAAAAAAATGTTCTCAAAGATTCAAATATACATCTAAGTGTGAGAACCCTTGGTCAAGCTCCCTGCCATCTCAGCTGGAGCTTGCTGGAAAGTGCCTGCTTGGTGGTGAGCAGCTATATTGATTTTGCCTGACTCGGTAATTACTTCTGCATTTTCTTTTTTACAGAAATTATATGGGAAGAAACCTGGGAGAAAAGATAATTAGAGGGGTTTGGGATTTATCCTAGAGCTCCTCCTTGACCAAAACAAATAGACACAGGCCATTAGTTGAAAGTCTAATAATGTCTTATGCTGAGGTTTATGCTTTGTAAAAATCATCCCTGCATTTAAAACGATAGCATGGCCAAGTGCCTATTAAACAAATTGTTTATTTGATTTGCTGTTTTCTCAAAAAATATAAGGAGTTGGAGGAGGGACGGTCTTAAAATTATACACAGTCCAACCTCAGTTCTCAAATGTCTCCATTTCAAACAGTTCAGGTCTCAAACAGCCTCTGGAATGAATGAAGTCCCACTGTACAGAATTTAGAAAGAAAAGGCTGAAACCACTTACATGATTCATTAAGCCCTTCACCTATGACAAGGATAAGTGAATTGAGGTTCAGATTAAAACAGTTTTGTGAGGATTTGTCTCAAAAAAAGAGGGAAAGCTGCATAGTGATTCCACCTAAACTGCGTTGTGATTCTCACCCCCTCAGCTCAGACCTGAGGAGGAAACTTCCACCAGACGTCCAGAGAGCTTACAATGGGACCCTGTGGGTAGAGGGGCTTGGTAGACTGGAGTCTGTCACCCAATCCCCTGTCCCCTCTGAGATATCAAAGGAGCCAGAGAGATGGGATGGTAAGCCTCTGCCACCTCTGATAATCACACTCTCCCCTTCTCTGATGGAATGTGGAGCCTAGTGACCAAATGTGGAACCAACGGCCTGGACTAATTCTACTGGGATTCAGCCAGTGTGAGGAAACCGTGGCAATCCATGGCTGTGCAGTGATTGGTGGGGGCTGAGGTCGGGGGGCCTCGGGGGCAGAAGCTGAGGGTGTTGGGAGTGGGCAGCCAAATGAAAGGCGTTGATAAGTCACCAGTGCTGCAGTCAGAGGCACCCAGAAGTGAGTATACAGAGGATCCCGAAAGATACATACAATAGAAGATGTCAGCTTTAAATGTCTACCAACACCAGAAAGAATAGCACTCTCTTACTGTACTACTCCTCAAGTAGGAGTTTTTCTCTCTCTTACTTCCTTCCCCTTGCAGCTTCCCTCCTGGGTGGGACGCAGGTCAGAAACAGACGTGGGTAAATGGGAGAGAAAGACCTGAATACAGAAGATATCAACCAGACCCTCTTTGGTAAGATGAGGGAGCAGGTGGCCGCTGGCCCACATCGAGGAGAGGCGTGTGGAAGGGGGAACTCGCAGTTTTGGAGGATTGATCTGTTGATGACTGTATCCAACTTGACACTTTTAAATAATGAACTGGGATCGCAACTATGATGTAGAATGACAGCGGATTTCTTTTCTTTTTTAAATCTAATCATGAAATCTAAGTAAAATTCAGGGTTAAGAGAAGGACCTGGACAGTTTTAAAGAGACAATGGGGAAAAGCAAGATTCTGTGATTAAAGCTCAGGAATCCTACTTAGTTATTGTGCTGGTTACAGTGAAGGGTTATCAAGGAGAAAACCCGGCAAGTTCCAGGGCACATATAGCCAGAAGATGACTTGGGGTGACACAGCCTTTGATGTTTTGGTCAGTATCTGGAAGCACATTTCCTACGGAATGACCAAGCTCTACAGGTAGCGACGGTGTCATCACTGTTACCAAAGAGGGGTCATTTTAAGGGCTACACAGAGGAACAATTTTCAAATACTAGGAAGAGTTAAGCATTTGTTTTAATGCATTATATTAGTCAGGGTAGACTAAATGTTCTCATAAACTATCTCAAAATCAAAGTGAGTTAAGACAGTAAAAGGTTGTTTCTCACCTCACTCTGTAGTCCAGTGTCACTTGGGGACCCTGAAGTCACACACCTTCTATTCCGGGGTTTTGGTTTCCTCTAGGTCTTTTTGTTGGCTTCCTCCAGCTACAGACGAAAGAGGGCATTCAGGGTCACTGAAGGTGCCAGGAATGACTTCTACTCACATTCTATCGGCCAGAGTCAATCACATGAACCCCCCTCCCTTCAGGGGAGGCTGGGAAATGCATAGTAACTGTGTGACCAGGAGGCAAAGGAAAAATGGGGTGGGGAGGCTTAACAGGGTGTCTCTTCGTGCACCCTTTCTGAAAGGGATAGCCCACCACATTCTTGACCTCACAGGTACACAGTACTGGAGCTAAGAACTGTAACTCACTTCCTGCCAACCACATGACTCACGGAAGGCAGGTTCCTGTGGGGAGAGAGGAGGGGGGTGGTGAGAATGACTATTGACAAGGACACTGAAGGAGGCGGTAGGGAAAAATGCCGTCATGTAAACTCTGAGTGATTCTGGTCTATCCAACCTCCATCCACTTCTGCATAGGACACAGCCAAGGAGAAACAAAGGCAAATGAAAACACTCTTTCCCTTCAGGACATTTCACTCTAATCGATTTGAAAATGAAGCCATTTAAAATGAAGCTTTAATTATTGAGTCATCATCAAGAGTTATATTTTGGATGAGAAAAAATACAATTTTCTGGAGTGGATTTTCATAAATCAATTGGTTATTATTCTTCACATGTCATTTTAATTTTAAAATTTAAAATATTATCCACTGATTGTTAACAGTTATTTCTTGGGCAAGGAAATTACAATTTTCAGGTGTGAATTGTTGTTAATGAGTTGGTTGTTATTGCTTTGTGTTTCATTTTTGTTTATATCATATTTATGCTGTGAGACTCTTGATTTTTTTCACTGCCTTTGTTGTTATGGTCTCTTTCTATATTGGGGTGGGTCAGAGCTGACCTTTGAGCCATGTCGCCTGGGACAGATTCCAATCCATCCCTCACTGGCTGCCTGAGTTGGAGCAAATTTCTTAATTCCTCCATGCCTCAGTTTTTCACCTAAAAATGGCAGCAATACGAGTACCTGGTTCATAGGATTATTGTGAGAATACTGTGAGTTAATATCTATGGAGCACTCACAATGGTTCCTGGCATATACTGAGTGCTATGTTGGTTTTCGTGTTAATCTTTGACAAGATTATTTTCCTTTGGTACTTATTTTCCTTTCACAGTGGTGATGTAGTTTCCTTTGAGCTTAACACTTTACATTAAAATACAGTGATCCCTTTAATAAATGAGAGCACAAGTCACAGAGTGCTGTGGCCAGAACTGTGCTGGTGGCAAGCGGATTATGCAGGTGCTAACCTACCGCGGCCCGTGGTGATGGGTGGCTTCCTCACCGCACCAGGCAGTGGATCTGGCTTGGAGTTGTAAATCAGTCAGCAAAGAATGAAAGCCTTTTTCTGAGAGTGAGTACGGTACTTTGCTACAGCACTGTTGAAACAAAGCCAGCCTAAAACTGGTAGGTACTCAAAGAGGCTTGGTTTCTGAGCAAGTTGAGACATGAAAGCATAAAGACAGGGGCCGAATATCACCTGTTTACTGCCAGAAGCCAGGAGGAAGGCGCGGCCTTGGTTCGCTAGCCGCGAGGGTTGCTACCGGTTCAACCCCGAGATAGGCAGCAGGTGGCGCCCGCTGGGGCTGGATTCCCTGGAGGAGGAGGCCTGCCTGCCCCGGGGAGCCCCGGGCGGGAGCAGCAGGGAGAGCCGGCGTCTGCCTGCACAGGCCCTCTCTCCAGCACGGTGTCCCCAGGATGGTGTGAAAGCGGCCCAACACAAAACTGTAAATTTACTGAAAACATTATGACTTTTTTGTGATTACTTGTTGCAGTGTATTTAATGCGTGACCCAAGGCCACCCTTCTTCCAGTGCGGCCCAGAGACGCCCAACAGTTGGACACCCCTGGGGGCGGGGACGGAGAGTGAGCGGAGCTAGCGCCTCCTTCCCATTCACTTCAGTTGTGGGGGCAGGAAAGCTGTTTCCCTCTGATGAAGCTCCAGACCGTCGGAGCGCTCACTGTTTGGCCTCCTTTGTATCTAATGATGTAGGATGTCTGCCCCGCTCTTTCTAGTACAAACTTAACGACACACGACCTTGCTCACTCGGGTGTTCTCCACAAGTTCGTCATTCTTCCGTGGACCCTGGCGACCTTCTGCTTCTCTACCCACAAACAACCAGCAGAAAGGACAACGTGTTTTCTCTTTATGAGGAGGAAAAAAAAGGTAGCAGAGCCCTCACTTTAAAAAAAATCAATTCATGGCTGATCTTAGTTGCTATGACGTGTGTGTGAGTGGTGGGTGTTGGGTGTGTGTGTGCACTGATAGGAGGTAAGTTTGGCTGTTTCCTGGCCCTTGCAAATCTAAGAGAAATTACACATTCAGCCAACTTCCAAAATTGTTCCTGAGCCTTTCTAGAAATGTAGCTAAATCTTTGAAATGGCACATAGTAGTCTTTCACTGTTAATTTTACAAAGTGCCAATAATCAATTTTTCACACCTTTTAAAGATATGTTTATGTTATTTATTATACAAGGCTATTAATTTTTAATGAATGCTTCTAGATTTTCAACTAAAAAAAGCATGTGTACTTTTCCAAAGCTGGAAAACGATTACATAGAATTATTTATTTATGCTTTGTTCTTACTATCAGACAATGAAATAATGTCATATTTTTGCAAGCTGTTTAACCATAGTTATGAGTAGCAATTCCCCATAAGACCAAGTGGAAAACAGTTTTATTTTTTCAAATGTTTACTTTGGAAATGAAAACACTAAATATTGCTGTATGCAAAATTACTTTTGCAACATGGGAATTTTGATTAAAAAATATTTTCTCTATGTAGCCCAGTGGTAACATACATTTTCAAGGTTCTAATGACACAAGAAACATTCATAAATCAGTAAGTATCTAACGTAATAATATTTTACTCCGTGTGGACTTAGGAAAATCACTTCCCATTTCTGTTTTCTACTTGTCTGGAGAACTAGAGATCATGACATTTTTTTTTTTTTTTTTTTTTTTTTAACACTGTCTAAGTCTGTATAACGGCTTGTCTCATGGAGGAGAGAGCACCGGAATAGGTTAGACTCTGTTGCTGTAGCAAGCTCAAATTGTGCCAGACAGTTTTGATCGTCTGCCACAGAGTGTCGCTTGCAAGAGATCATGACATTTTTAAAAAAAAATCTTTCAAGCTCTTTGGGATGAAGAGTATGCTACCCCTTTCTTCTTTTGAGATTATAATTTTTATAATTTATTAAGTATAACTTTTGACTTAGGCCATTCCATTATGTTGAAATAATTACGAATTTGGAGATATGACTGGCATGTCTTTGGGACACAACATTTTCATGTCCTTTGTAATGTCAGAATGTCCCTGATCTTGCAATGATGGGTTGGCATCTTCATTTTTAATGGCCAGGCTGTGAGGCATTATCAACCCTTTTGTGGAAATCACCATTTCGTTGTTCTGGTTAATATTAGGTTAAAAAAAATACAGCTGTAATTTTAGCTGTAGGACCAAGCATTTATGTTGCTGGTAATGAACAAAACTTTTGAAGATCAAGATAGAAGTACATAAATCCTGGCAAATATGAATTTGCTTTCCCACTTTTTTGGTAAGATGATGGAAGAAGAGACAGAACAAAGTATACCAAAAAGAAAAACTACCCTTTGAAAGATTAAAGTTATAATTTAGGAAAAGTAGTTTCAAAAGATATTTTATCTGAGTAATGCATAGTCAATATGGAAAATATGAATAATGCAGAAAAATAGAAAGAAAAATTTTAATCACTGAGCTGCCCTACCACCCAAACACAATGTATTAACAGTTCTATGAATATTCCAAACCTTGTTTTCCACAGCTCTTTCTTTTTACATTGTTGCAAAATTACTATAACACTATCTGGTTGATTTTTTTTCATTTCATATAGCAGCATAAGCAATTTATAGATTATCACAATGTTTTTTTCCCATTGGCTACGTTATCTATTATCAAGCAGTAAAATAACAACTATTTCATTCTTATAAGTATGATTGATACTCTGATACTGAGTTTGGGGAGTTTATCCTCCTGCCTAGTTTATTCTCTAATCCTCTTTGCTTAACCTGTTTAACAAAAGTAAGACGTTGGTGCTTTTACCTTGAAAGTCCTACAGTTGGCTGAGTAGGATGCCCAACTTCAACAGACAGAGCAGCATAAAGATCAGACGGCAACGATTGTAATTATATTATTTAATCTTGGGACAAATATGTGCACATTTCTCTCTAAAGTTGATTTGTTCAGATTCTGTAGCACCTGGTTTCCAGGAGAAATGGAAACATCGTTTCCTAAGGCGTGTGCTCCAGACAATGAAAACTAAAATACACAAAGTGGGCCTATTTTAAACCCAGGAACAAAGGAAACAATCAATAAATAAAAAAGGCAGCCCACTGAATGGGAGAAAATACTCACAAACCATATATCTGTAAGGTGTTCATATATAAAAAATATAAAGAACTCATATGACTCAATAGCAAAAACAAAACCAAACCCAAATGACCAAATTAAACAATGGGCAGAGGACCTGAATAGACATTTTCCCAAGGAAGACATACAAATGGCCAACAGCTACATGAAAAGACTATCAGCTTCACTAACCATCAGGGACATACAAACTGTCATGTCAAAACTATAATGAGATACCACCACACATCTGTTAGGATGGCTGTCATACAGGGTGGATACAAACATTGCCCCCTTTATTACAAAGTCTTCTATTACAAAACCATAAGCATGGAATTTTGTAACATAACAATATCACACTCAAGCATACCATATGACATTTTAGGTGAAATGTTCAAATAAAAACTATAAATTATTACTCTCATATGATTGCCCTACCAACCACACTCAAGTAGGCGTCACGTCTGCCAGACCCTGTGTATAAGACAAGAGACAGCAGATGCTGGTGAGGATGTGGAGAAAGGGGAACTCATACCCTGTCGGGGGGAATGGAAAGTGGTTTGGCCATTGTGGAAGTCAGTACAGCAGTTTTTTAAAAAATAAAAATAGAACTATTATATTAGCTCTATTTGACCCAGCAATCCTACTTCTAGGTATATATCTGAAGGAATTGAAATCCGTATCTCAAAGAGATATCCACACCCCCGTGTTAATGGCGGCATTACTCACAATAGTCCAGACATAGAAACAACTTAAGTGCTTGTCAACAGATGAATGAATGAGGAAGATTTTATATGTGTGTTTGTGTGTGTGTAAGTAAATAACACAATGCAACTATATACATATAACATGGAATTATATACATATATTCCATATTATAATACATAGAATATTCCATTGGAATATTATTCAGCCACGAGAAAAGAAAGAAATCCTGGCATTGTGATGAAAACCTGGATGGACCCTGAGGGCATTAAGGGAGACAAGTCAGAGAGGCAAAGACAAATGCTATTATGATCTCACTTAAATGTGGAATTGCAAAAAGCTGGGCCATAGAAAGCAGAGTAGAATGGTGATTGGCAGGGTCTGGGGCTGAGGGCTCTGAGGAGATGTTCGGGCTCTGAGGCGCGAACTTGCGGCTGGTCGACAAACGTGTGCCGGAGAGGCGGTGCACAGCACAGCGGCCGTGGTCAGCACACCGTATTATGGACTTCAAAGCGGCTGAGAGGCTGGATCTTAATCGTGCTCGCCACAGGAAGTAACAATAATTATGTGACGTGGCAGGGGCATTGGATCACACTTTGGTGGCAATCGTGCTGCAGCGTGTAAATGTGTCAGACCATCATGGTGTACACCTTAAACTTCCACAATGGTATATGTCGAGTGCATCTCAGTTTTAAAACACTGAAAAATAAAAGTCCATCTGCAAAGAAAAGAAAGCTGAGTGCATGACGGCCCCATGGCTTACGGTGGCAAACACCTGCAGTGTTCCCAGGTGGAGGATGATGGGAAAAGACAGTCTATAGCAGCTTCTGAAAGCCAATGTCCTAAATAAAGTTCCAGGAGTGTCTAGATTTTAACCCCTTTCTCAATAAAGGTCTAGTTCTGTTATCAAGTTAACCACTTACGGTCATTAATTCTGTTCGTTTTAAATTGAGTGTACAAGCTCCTCTTGTAATTTGTGTGCTGTTTTCAAATCAATGCCACTGTCACATTGATGCATTTGTGACTACGTTGACTACACTTCATTCTAGGTTGGGTTATGCCCACAGAAATAGTTAGGTGTTTACCTTCTTAGGTTATTTAGGTGCTTTCTTCATTCTTGATATGTAATTTCTTGGCAGGGTTTATCAGTAGCTTTTTTTGTAATGATGCTCTGCAGCAACCTCAAAATCTTGGTGGCTATGACAAAAATACTCACAGGTCTACGGGGTTCACCTGGACGCTCACCTGGACACTTACCTGCACTAGGCTGGCCTTTAGGATGCACACCTGATTCAGGACTGCTGCATGCGTCTCCTCTGGGGTTGCGGTTGAGTAGGCAGTGACTACCTGTTATTTTCTCCATAGCAGTAGCAGAAGCTCAGGAGGATAACCCACAGACACAAACACATTTTAAATCTCTGCTTGTATCACTTTCACTAATGTCCCACTGACCAAAGAGTCACATGGCCAAGTCATGAGGTTAAGGGGTGGAGCAGTGTGTTCCACACGCTATCAGAATATACCAAGGACATAAACTACTACTGCAGGGGAATGACAAATGAGACCGATACTTCTAGTCACCATACAGTATTTGACATGTGATGTTTGGGGCTCAGATGCTTTTTCTCACTTGCTTACAGTTTCATAAGGCAACTGGTCTTTTCCGTGCACTTTAAAATGTATTTTTGTCATTTGCTCATCTTAAAAATAGCTTTACATAAATGGTAATGGAAAAATACAATAAAAGTTAAAACTAGCTTTACGTAAGTTTTATTGATGTAGAATACTTCACAGCTACTCCTCAGAGAATGACTTGGAACGTACCTCAGAGTTTTAGTTCTATCATTTTTCAGATAAGAAAACTGAAGCCTAAAAAGGTTCAGTGACTGGCAAAAGAACACAGCTCAGCTCATCAGTAACAATGTATTTTAATGTGCAAGGCGAGGAGCAGGACATTCTAAAGTTCCTTTTTCCTTTGACCCATTCGTCCTATCTCATTCTAGTGGCCAGTCCCCAACCACTCCCCAGGAGGAGTCCTGCTGGCCAGCCTGCACTGGAAACACTAAAAACAGAATAATACACTATCTGGGGCAGAGGGACCATGAATGAGTCCTACCCACAGGCAGCAAGTTGTCTGTCCCCCTCCAGTGCAGGTGACGGAGCCCAGGACTGCTGGGCTCTGGATAAGGGTCACAGATGTTCTGAATGTCAGGTTGACAACCTCTAGTGAGGGTGCTTGTAAAAGCAGTTTCATGAATCCTCTCTGGAAGGACATAGCAAGGTATTATGTGTGGGAATACAGGCATGGCTGTAGGAGCCTGTCTGTGCAGGGGAGAGCCATGAAGTCAGGAGTCTGAGGTGACTAGGGTGTGTGTGAGTGTGAGTGAGCATGCCTCCGTATTTTACCTGAGCAGCAAGGGCGCATTCACCTTGCCAGTGCTGTAAAGTTATTAATAATATCATTCTGGTCGCCTACCATCTGAGGTTCCATGAGGGTCAGTATTTCATCAACATCAGACAATATTTATGGAGCCGTGTGTGCACGTGTGTGTGGGAGTCCCTCGGCTTGGTGCTTAACCGCTTCATTGGTTTCCTCCCATCTGCCATGGCCAGGAGCCCGCTGAGTCTGCTCGTTTCATTCTGCACGTGGTGCTTTAGGGTGACACTATTTAGGTACATCTGCTAAGGGGTTACTATGCAAAATTCATAAAGAACTCATACAATTCAACACTGAAAAAGCAAACAATCTGATTAAAAATGGGAGAGGAACTGCATAGACACTTTCCTCTGTGCATCCACAGACAGATGGCCGATAGACATATAAAAAGATGCTCGATGTCAGTAATTATCAGAAAAATGCAAATTAAAATCACGATGAGTAATCACCGCACACCTGTCAGGATGGCTATCATCCACAAATCCGCAAACAGCAAGGGCTGGCGAGGCTGTGGAGAAAAGGGAACCCTCGTGCACTGTTGGTGGGAGTGCAGACAGTGCAGCCACTGTGGACAGCAGTGTGGCGTTACCACAAATATTAAAAATGAAAGTGCCCTATGACTCAGTGATTTCACTTCTGGGGTTTACCCAAAGAAACCCAAAACACTAATGTGAAAAAATGTATGCACCCCTATGTTTATTGCAGTGTTATTTATAATAACCAAGATATGGAAATAACCCAATAGACAAGTGAATGAAAAAGCAGTGATACATATATGAAGTGGAATATTGGCAGCCATTAAAACAATGAAATCTTAACATTTGCAACAGCATGAATGGACCTAGTGGGTTATTATGCTCAGTATACTAAGTCAGACAGAGAAAGACACATAACATGATTTCACTTATATATGGTATCTAAAGAACAAAATAAAAGAATAAACAAAATTTAAACAGACTTATAGGCAGAGAACAGACTGATGATTGCCAGGGGAAAAGAGGGTCGGGGAACTGGGTGGAAAAGATGAAGGGATTAAGAAGCACAAATGGGTAGTTACACAGGGATGCAAAGTACAGCGTGGGAATATAGTCAATAATATTGTGATAACTGTGTATGGTGCTAGGTGGGTACCGGAAATATCAGGGCAGGGTTGACACTCTATAAAGCACAGGTGGCAAACACAAGGCTTGTGGGCTGAATCCTGCCTTCCACCTTGTTTTATATGGCCCAGCACCTTGTTTCTACCCTGCAACGGCGCTGAGCTCCTTGCCCCTAGTCAAGGATTAGTTACATCTATACCATCCTAAAATTACAGTCGGCCCTTTGAAGGCAACTGTGAGGCTGATGTGGCCCCTGGTGAAAATGAGTGTGACACCCCTGCTGTATGACTATCCAACCTCCATGCTGTGCACCTGAAACTAATATAAAATCATGTTGAATACAAACTGATTGAAAAATAAAATTTAAAAAATAATAAAAAATAAAAACAGTTTAAAAAAGAATGGCATTTTACCTCACAATTTTAAAATAGTATTTTTGGCACTTGACAAGTATGTATATTCTGCTGCTTTGGGGTGAAATGCTCTGAAGATATCAATTAAATCCATTGGATCTAGTGTGTCATTAAGGCTGCTGTGTCCTTATTGATTTTCTGTCTGGAAGACCTATCCACTGAAGCCAATGGGGTATTAAAATCCCCGACTACAGCTGTATTCCTGTCGGTCTCTCCCTTTATGTCCATCCAGATTTGCTGCACATATTTGGGTGCCCCTGTGTGGGGCGCATAGATGTTTACTAGGGTGATATCCTCTCATTGGATTGTTCCGTTTATCATTACATAGTGTCCTTCTTTGTCCCTTACTATAGCCTTGGTTTTAAAGTCTATTTTGTCAGATATAAGTCCTGCTACCCCAGCTTTTTTTCCTTTCCATTTGCATGAAATATCTTTCTCCATTCCTTTACTTTTAGCCTGTGTGCATTTTTCAGTCTAGGATGGGTCTCTTGGAGGCAGCATATATATGGGTCTTGTTTTTTAATTTATTCAGCTACCCTGTCTTTTGGCTGGAGCATTTAAGCCATTTACATTTAAAGTGGTTATTGATAGATATATTTTTAGTGCCATGTTATTGTTAGACTATTTTCTTTCTTTTTTTCTCTTTTTCTTCTTCTTAAAGCATGCCCTTTAACATTTGTTGCAGTACTGGTTTGGTGTTAACAAACTCCTTTAGCTTTTTCTTATCTGGTAAGCTCCTTATTTTTCCTTTGATTTTATATAATAGCCTTGTTGGGCAAAGTAGCCTTGGTTGTAGGTCCTTGCTCTTCATCGCCTTGAGTATTTCGCGCCACTTACTTCTGGCCTGAAATATTTCTGTTGAGAAATCAGATGACAGTCTAATTGGTGCTCCCTTGTATGTAACTATCTGTTTTTCCCTTGCAGCTTTTAGGATTCTCTCCTTGTCTTTAAGCCTTGTCATTTTGATTATGATGTGCCTTGGTTTAGGCCTCTTTGGGTCCAACTTGTTTGGGACTCTCCAGGCTTCCTGGACTTGTGTATCTTTTTCCTTCACCAGATTAAGGACGTTTTCAGTCATTATTTCTTCAAATAGATTCTCAATTCCTTGCTCACTCTCTTTTCTTTCTGGTATTCCCATTTGCAGATGTTGTTGCATTTCATGTTGTCCAAAGTGTTTCTTAAGTTTTCCTCATTTTTTTAAAATTATTTTTTCTTTTTGATGCTCTGCCTGGGTGGTTTTTCCTGCCTTGTCTTCCAAATCACTGATTTGATCCTCTGCTTCATCTAACCCTAACCTACTGTTTACTCATTCCGGTATATGATTTATTAACAATATTGCATCCTTTATTTCTGACTGGTCTTTTTTATGATTCTTATGTCTTTTTTTATGCCATTGAGTCTGGAAAAAAGAAATGTAACTTAGTAGACTCGGAGATATTAAAGCTAGGAGAAAGGTCATTAGAAACATACGAGGTAAAGTTATACTCTCCAAAAGAATCGGTGCTATAAAAGCAGTCAGAGGCCATAAAACAACAATGGACTTGGTTGCGAGGCATGGGGGAACCTCTGAGGCATCCACAGGGGAAAGAAAGCCTGATTTGAAATTTAAAATTGGCCAGTGACGTTTTGAGCATGTGAAATTTTGAGGATGCCTGTTTTTCACATTAAGAATTTGGAAGTGAAGAAATCCTGTCCTCTGCATGTGCAGGACAAAATAAAGAGTTTATGATATCAGTCCTACCCATGGTTTTAAACACAACAAGAAAGACAAAACAATCAGGTATCTGATACTGTGATTTATGGGGTAATAAGTCGCCCTGAAAGTTCCAGGCTTTCAGTGAATTATAGAACACACCAGAGTCCAAATTTATTTCTGGCCATGGAGAAAGGATCTATAAGGTTTCACTTGATCCCTGGCTGGTGTGGCTCAGTGGATTGAGTGCCAGCCTGTGAACCAAAATGTGACCGGTTCAATTCCCAATCAGGGCACACGACTGGGTTGCAGGCCAGGTCCCCAGCTGGAGATGTGTGAGAGGCAGCCCATGTTTCTCTCCCTCTTTCCCTCCTCCTCTCTCTAAAAACAAATAAAATCTAAAGAAAGTATATATATATAAAGAAATTATATATATATATATATATATATATGTATTTCACTTGAGAGTCTTTGCAGAACACATTGTGCATAAATTCCCATCATACAGGCTCTACCCCTGCACCAGCAACGACCCCACTTCACAGCTCAGGGTGCATGGAGAGTCCACAAGGAAGAGAGAGCCTGCGAAGGTGGAAAAAGAACCCAAGGGGTTCTTGCCTTGCCTTGCCTTTTCCCTACCTTTCAGAATGTTTGATTTTATACTTTGTTTTTCTGGGAACCTTGATCATTGGTTATGAGAAGGCCTTTGTCCCAATGGTAACAACTACATAGGAAACACAATACATATTTCTGCTTCTTAATCGCAAAAGCTAAATAAGCAGTACCTAAAATCCCACCCTTATCCTTTAGCCTTCCAAGATACCAGAATACTATAGCACAGCATTCACACATTTCCCCAAATCTGTTTTTTTTTTTTTGTCTTGAGTGAGGTCATGTTTAGAAAATAAGTGGCCTGGTGCCCTGACAATCATTGTTCCACCACATCACAATCGCTGCGAGTTGGCCGACAGCCACACTGTGCGGCGGTCTGACAGACAGATGTCCTGTCATTTAGCCTTTGCATTGCCACCACTTGTCAGAGGGGAAGAGCCACTTGACCCCCATGCCCTCCCTTTGAACTGCCCTCTGAAGCGCACTTCTGTGCGGCCGAGAAGAGGCATTTCCATCACCTGCGCATGCAGCAGGGCTGGCTTCCCTTTCGTTGTTCCAAACGGATCATCTGGGACCGGACTCGAGAGCTTATTGAACTGTGTCTCTGGGTTGGTGTTTTTACAGTTTAATTTTTGTTTCTGAGGGTCTGTTTTTTGTTTTTGGTTTTTTTTTCTGTTGGACTTTCTCTTCTAAATTCAGAACTTGGGCCTTTGACAAAAAAGGCAGATGGTGTTTTTAAATGATTAATGCAAAGCATCAGTAAAATATTGAAAATATGGCTGCTCTTTTCCAAAAAAAGCTTACCCTCAGGCTATGGGAAATTGTGGTCAAAATCTACTTGAAATACATTGGTCTTATAAAGAAAGGGACAGAAAATTCATATTTATTTCTTTCAGAGCTCTGTTATATAATCCCTAAGCCCCTGACAACGGTGTATCAGGTGTCTTTTGTCCACCTCTTCATATTTTTCACAGGGGCCTGTAGTCGGTGAGGACGTGGCCCTTCCAGCCCTGACTTAGTTTTTCTGGTTGAGTGCCTGCTTTGTGGTTCTGTGCAGCCTTGGTTCAGACATGACATTTCTTACTAGATTCCACAAAATCACCTTCCACAGTGAGAAAGGAAGGCTCCCATTCATTAAACGTTAAAAGAAGTAGGTAGCAGGGTGTCTGTGTGATACTGAAATTACGAAATTATTTTATGAAGTTTGGGCAGATTGCACCTGTGCGGATTCAGAAGCCAGTCTCGCGTTTCTGTGGGGGAACGTGGCACAGTCTGGCATGTAGCACGCTGTGCCTTGGCTGGGGCCGCATTTTCTCGGAAGGGGCCGCATTTTCTACTGCACTGTGTGGATTTAGAGTGGCCCTGGTGGCCTTGCTAAATTCCTCCCTACTGAACACCCAGCCTGCTTCACGATGGCTAGGAAAGCACTTACCGGCATCGCCCACAGGGCTCTGGGCACCCGGACCACTGCTCAGTATTTAAGGCCTTTGTTGACTGTGAGTTCTCAGACTTTTAGATAAACTATACTCAACTTCCTGTCAAACACATCTGCACCTACCCGCATCCCACATTAATTTAATATGAACTGCATGAAAGGATTTTTACAGGTTTCCTTTGGCAATTATTTGGCAACTCATTTAACTGATTATTGAGAATGGTTTCTTGGCAATCATGCATATTTGAGAATTCTTGCAAAATGAGATAATCTGACCAATTATTTCCAAATGGAATGACATGTTAATGAATATTAATTTTAACAATTAGTTCTATGGATACAATGTTGCATTGTATAGACATTTAATTAAACATCTATTAGTATTGATTTAGCAGTTTTCTTCTGTTGGAGCCAATAAATTTCCCCCCAGTTTTCAAACATTTTCATAGGCTTTTAAAATGCTTGTGTCTGTGGTTCCCCGTGCAGATGGGTTCTGCGGGCAGCAGCCTCGCGGTCCAGATCTGATCGACAGGACCCCGGAGAGGGGCAGTCTCTACCTCCCTGTAAGGCCTGCTTCCTGAATCCCCACGTCCTGCCTCCTGGTTAATGTTTTCTAGGATGATGGACAGCAGGAACATCGACTCCCTCCCAGGGCATTGGCATCTTATCCACATGTGTCTTGCTCTTTAGCCTTCCCAAGACGCCAGCTCACAGCAGTGCAGCGTTTGTACATTTCCCCAAGTCTGGACTCTTCTGTTTTGAGTAGCGCCACGTTTAGAAAATAAGTGGCCTGTTCCGCCTCATCCAGTTCCTGAGATCAAACATGTAGTCTTTCATCGGTGCCTAGAACACTGCCTAGAATAGTAGGCACTCGATACATACTTGTTTTATGTTCATATGTATTTAAATAGTTTTGTAACGAAAGTAATGTAAAAGAGTGATGAGGATTTCCAATCATTTTTCCACTTAAAAATGGTTTCAGGATGTCCAGTTGAGACAGTGGTGTAGGCAGAAATGACTTGCCTCTTCGCACAATCACATCAAAATTACAACTAAAATACAGAACAGCGATCACTCAGAACCGTCCGAAATCAAGCTGAATGAAAGTCTGACAACTACAGAATTAAAGAAACCACATCCATCCAGACTGGTAGGAGGGTGGCAGACATGGAATAGGCTGGTCCCTCATCCATGTGTGGTGGATAAAAATTTGGGAGGGATAACTTCAGAGTGAGGAGTCCCAGCCACATACCAGGCCCCCTAACCCAGGGTTCCAGTGCGAGCAATGTCAGTCCCCACAACTTCTGGCTGCAAACCCCAGTGGGGATTGAATCAGTGGAAGAAACTTCTAGAGCCCCAAGCAGTCCTCTGAATGAACCCACACATGGACTCACCTACTAGCTCCAGCAGCAGGGTGGCAGCCTAAAAGGCCCAGTGTTGTCACAGGGAGAAACTGCAGTGTCTGGTGTGAAGGCAAGCAGAGCCATAGTCCCTTTTCTAAATCCTGCTCCTCAATAGCCAGTAGGCCGGTGCCATATCTGAGATTCCATCAACTTGGCTAACACTGTTTGACCCATCTTGGAGATCCCCAGAGACTCCACCCGACCCAACTTACAGGCCCAATCAAACTGCTTTTCTCTACGAATGACTGATCTTGGCTCATACTTCAGAACTTCCTAAATCCTAACAGATAAACAATAGCTGGTCTTAGTGAGCCTTAGGCCTGGCATTAGTAGCAGCCAGTTTAGATTCACGGCTTGGCTTCACCTGGGAATCTCCAAGCCCAGCACAAGTAGCAGCCATCTCAAGTTGCTTTATAACTCAGACAGGGCGGTCCCAGGCAAAACACAGGTGTAGGCTGACCTTGGCCTGCACCACCCAGGAAACCCCAGGGGCAGCACACCCAGTGGACAGTACAGACCACGTTGAAGCACCACCACCCTGCCCCCAACAACATAGGAATCAGTAGCAGCCATGCTTGCTTTGGAAAGAAAGCAATTCCTGATGGGAGGAGAGCTGACATTAGGAAGGGCCTGGAAGACTTTTCATTAATTTCAAATACTTATGCTGAACGAGACAGTTCTGTAAATGAGCTATGCACATGTAACCTGCCCATATCATGTCCAAGAGGACTGATGTTTGAAACAGCTAGAACTTTAGTTTGTTTCTGATTGGAAAAGAATGCTTGAGGTAAATCACCTTACAGTGAGATACACCAAGATGGTTCTTGTTCTCAGAACTGCACAGCAGGGAGACGGAAAGGGGGTGTGTATTAGGTGTCCACTGATGCATGTAAAACATCCCACAGCCTAGTGCCTCAAAATAACAATTCAAATCAAAGACTTGAGCTTTCGTCTTTAAGAGGCTAGCAAAAAGGAGAAAATGAAATCGAAGGAAGCAGAAGGAAGGAAAATATAAAAGTCAGAGCAGAAATCAACGACATAGAAACCAGAGCAGCTGCCCAGAAAAGTTCCCTAACCGTTAAGGGAAGCGGATTAGCAGAGGGAGAAAGAGGAAGGCACCCACTATACTTACCACCTCTCAGTCTTGTTATCCAGTGTGGAACAGGCATGAGTGGTGTGCTGGAAAGAGTAGAGTCTGGCCTGGCTTCCTGGTCTGGTTCCACCTCTAAAGGCCCTGGGTCCTTGGACAAGTCATTCAGCATCTCTGGATCCCCTGCAAAATGTGGACAATGGTATTTTTCCTACATAGCTTGCAGGCTATTGCGAGATCAAATAAGACAATGCATGTGAAAGTAATTTACATAAAACTGCTGAAAAAATGTGCAGTATAGGTTAGGTAGGAAGAAATTTGGAATTACTAGATAAACTGGAGCTTGTGGATTAATGTGCGGATTTTATTTATGCAAGTCATCTTTGTGTTGTTGTTGTAATGGGTAATTAAACTTTTAATGTAGCACTTGATACAACATAAAATGTAGTGGGGTTATGGGCCTATATGTGCAGAGGAAATGTAATTCCATTAATTTTGTTTGTAATCAATATGGCCTTCCCTCTTACTTGCAAGGGAGTGGGAAAGAAATAGTTGTGAGCCCCACATAAACCTGATTGGGCTATCATTTAGGTTATGCTTGCCTCTGCTATTTCTTCCCCCTCTCTCTGACAGGCTCTCTGGGTTGCAGTGGGAGGGGCTTATAGAACCTTGTTGTGACTGGCTCAGTGTGGAATGGGGGGCGGGTTGCTGAAGTGGGGTCCACTGGTGGCTTTGCAGCCAGGGGAGCTAAGCATCAAGGTCCCAGGCCTATCTATGCCTTAGCACCAAGTTTAACCTTGCTGGGACAGCCCCTTTTGTGAGGGACAGGGTGAGTGTCCTGCCAGCTCTCTGACTAGCACTGGGAGTTGAAGCCCCTCTTCCCTCGGGCTCCCCCACACTGCTAACACTCCTCCCCTTGTCTGGGCTTCAGACCAGAGAGAGGGAGCCGAGGGGAAACTGAGACACACTGCTGACCACTTCGCTTCCCTGTGTCCCTTGCCTCCTGCCTTTTTCCTCCCATGATTCTTCTGACCAGAAGAATATTGACTTTCCTTTGTATTCCATTTCTTCTTACCTTCTTTTTATTACGGAGGCCCTGAGGTACGTGGGATATGCTAATGCCAGCAGGATGACTACATAATCTGCATAGCCCACTGCCAGGAGAAAAGGCAGGGGCCCATTTCCAAAACTTGCTAAGAATTTCAGGACAGCAAGAGGAGAACATTGAGCCGACAAGTGTGGGTCTCTGCGCAACTACACTGGTCCTAAGCCCAGGAAGCTGGCCCTGAACGGGAGATGCAGGAATTCGGTTCACCTGACTTCTCAGCCAAGCCTGGAGTCTCATTAACAAGTCCTGAATGCGAACTCTCGGCCTCTTTTGGGTGATTAGCCGCACGGGAGGAGGGATGCAGTGGACTGAATCTAAGTTAGGAACAATTAAAATACAACGTTTTAATAGTTGCGAAGGATCTCATATCTGTGTAAAGGATGTTTAGGGGGACTTTTTCTATTTTCCTGGTCACTCCCCCTAACTTGAGAGAGAATGAAGATCTGTCGCACACGGTCCAGGTCCACAGAGCTGCCTGTGAGCTGGCCTCTGGTGGGGACAGCTTCCTGCCGAGACCTCCCAGAGATGCCAGTTTCAGTGGAATGAGCACAGGCATTTCTTACCCCAGACAATGGAAGAAAAGGGACAAATGGAAGGAGTCTAAGCTGGCAGGAGGCTGTGTTCATGGAAAATAAAAGCTATTTTCTCCCCCCACCCACCTAAGAGCAAGGGACAGCAGGAGAATCACCAGAGGTTGGGTAGCCTGAATGTTGTAATTCCTTCCCGGTGCTGCCCGAAGGGTGGTATGTGTGAGAGAATTCTTTGTGTGGAAGTTTAACATGGTTTCCCTGAACTTTGAGGGCATGTGGGTACCTGCATCTGGCCTAGAGATGTCAGAAGGCCCAGGGGAGCAGCCGTGTCTATGGGGTTTGAAAAGGCCGTGGTGTGAGGTACTTGGGAATACAACGGGAGGAAATCCTACCCCATATCCATCTCTTCAGTCCTCAGAGGATATAGAAGCTGCCTTTTAGGCTCCTATCATTTTCTGTAAGGCTTGTGGAAGTCGGCCCACAAGCTACTGGGCCAGGTGTTGGGGAGACCCAACCAGGAGAAAGAGGCCATGGTTGCTCCTGTGGGGGAGTCCTCAGCCTCAGCGATAGCTGGGCCTTGGGTGTGGCTGACACTGTCACAAGAAGATTGCACGTACCACCTTGCAAATACCTCTTGCTCCTCAGAGGCTGCCATTGTTCCTCAGAAAGAGTCCAGATCAGGAGACCCCAGGCACTAAGTCCCACCCTGAACCTGAGGCTCTGTCTCAGAAACAAAATCTCTTTTCTTCCCCTGCTGTCCTAGTGGTAAAATAAAGCCCCTCAGGGTCTCAATGTCTAAAGGGAGGAGTGAGGACAATGAATGTACAGGGCTCAGATAGAAAGAGTCCCGGGTTACAGGACCACCCCTTGCTATTGGGCTTTTACCTGCTTCTCAAGGTCATGTACCCCTGTTCTGCGTCTTCCGTAGTTACAGGATCATGTACATGTACTTTACTGAGTATTGGTGCTTTTTAAAATAGGAGATGGTCGTTTCAGATCCTGACAGGTAAAGGCCACATGGGGCTCCCTGCGGACCCAGGCTTTCCATCTCTGGGTCGAGCACCCAGCAGGTTGGAGCTGCCTGCTGGACTCAGGTGTCTGCCTGCACTTTCCTCCAAAGGGCGGGAGCTGGAGCTAGGGGTGGTGGAAGGGGGGTGGTTAATAAGTTTGAGGACTTCTTTTTTGGGAGAGCAAATTTGAGTTCCACTTTCAGGCAAACTCTTAAGTCAGCAGATTGTCTTGAAAAAGGATTAGTTAGGTATTAGTCAAATAGAACCAAAACCATTAAAATGCAAGAGATTCTCTTAAGAACTTTCCACCTCCACCCTCCCCAACAAACTTCTCTCTCTTTCGAGAGTTGCCTTTTAGGGACTGCACTGGGCACCTCGGCCCCATCAGAACCGTGGATGTGATTGGCGGACCGTGACGCACTGTCCGAGCAGCCTGGAGTAGGGGACTCATCGGCGATCTTACTTCCCTACCCAAATACCGGAAAAAGTAATGGATTGCCTAGTTGGGAAGGAAAAAAAATGTGCACGCAAAGAAACATATGAGACAATGTTTTTTTTAAGGGCTTAATTTTAGAACCTCAGTGTTTGGATTCAGTGTTCCATATCGACTTATTAAAAATTTAATGAAGGCCAAATTCTATGCCTCAGAAAATGCCAATATCACACAAGTGCTATATGATATTTTCATTGTGAGCACAGAATTTTTAATAAATCCCCCATCATTTTCAAGAATTAACTTCCTTCTATTTTTATCCTGTTCCATGTAATGTAGTTCAGTCTTTTTTTTTTTTCTTCTTCTTCTTCTTTGTATTATAGCCTCATTCTCCATTCACCTGCAAGGAGCTAAATTAAATATTAACCAAAATAAAAACATAGGCTAGAAGCTCTGGGCATTCATAACTTTAAAGTGAAGTGGTTTGTTTTGTTGTTGCTTTTCTGGGATATTCAGCTCAAGTAAATCTCCATGTAGACAATGCAGGTAATGCCTTTCAAAGAGCAGAGTGGGACCGTTACGGAAAAGACGACTCGGACGGCCTGGGAGTTTGCGAAGTGGGGTTTATTCACGCGTGGGGACCCAGAGGAGAAAAGATCCAAATTCTGGGCCCCGAGTTGAACCTGGGGCTTGTTCATATACTCTGTTACAAAAGCGAAAGAGGGGGAAGCAGCTGCTGAAAGCAAGCACACAGAAGCAGAAGTGAAGGGTAGTGTTTGGCCTTGAGATGACTGCTTATGGGGAGAGACTGCTGTCTGGGAACAGCCGCTGGTCAGCTCCTCCCTAAGAATGGCCACTGTTCAGCTGTGTCCCATCACAGGACCTTTATGACTAGTGTCACGAAAGGGACAGCGAGCTCTGAGTGAGCTCTGGTGCGAAGGCCGTTGCTCTGCATCGTGATGACTTACCTGCCTTATCACTGAGTGTCTGACCCTCTCTGTGCCTCAGTTTTCCCGTCTGTGAAGTGGGGATATTTACTATTAACTACATGGAGATGGTAATAACGTTGAATGTTATTTATTAATCTAAAGTGACCAAGAGCACAGATTTGAAATAAAATGTTTGCCCTGCCTCTTAGCCATGATACCCAAAGAAAATACCCTTCCGTTTTATTTAGTTCTTTCTTATGAAAAACGGGGATAATTGTATGTACTTTATGTAGTTTTTGTGAGCTGAATGAAATAATTTACTTAATTCCTCTTGTGTCAGGTTTGACACGTAACTTTTTAGTATATTACAGCTGCTGTGATAGTGATGGTGCAGACTGGGTAAGTCATGTATATTAGGTAAAAGGAGACGGAGGGGAGCCAAGCAGGTGAGAAAAGGGCTTCAGATTCGCAGTCAGAAGGCTTCTGGGCCAGTAATGAAAGCCGGCCTGCGGAGGGACCAGGGACAGCAGAACCTGCCGGTCAGTGGGCGCCAGAGCTCCCATGTTGAGGCCACTGCGCATCGCAGGTGAGGGACTCGGAAGCAAATTTCGTGCTCTGATTCCTCCTCTCTCGGGTGCTCCAAGCAAACACGCCAAACGCTGACATTTCGTGAGAGAGCGTGTCGTGAACTGTAGTGGGTGTTACGGTCCCGGTGGTCTGGGGAGACCTTGATGCGTCACTCAAGGAGACAGCTGTGGACTTTGCAAGGCTGGGAAGCTTCTGAGAGGCTGGCCAACTTATGCCTGCCTTGCACCAGGGGAAAATGGGAGGCGAAGTGCATCTGTTAGACCTTTAAGATTTTCATTTGCGAAACCCAGTGCTTTTCCAGAACCAGTTTGTTTCCAAGCCATTGCAAACCAGTCCGTGGTCCTGCCGCATGCGACCGGCTGGCGGCTCGCGTCACACGAGGCTCAGTACGCGCGTTTGGCATCCCGAACTGGCCTACATTCTCTTCAAGGACACCAGTTCACTGATCGCTTTCTTGGATGTCACAGCAACGTCAAGTTGCTGTGAAAGTTTCTAAATACTTACCCCCAGTTTCTGGGCTGCTTTGGTTGCAGTCTGAGAACAGACATTTTGCATGGTGCTGCTCTATGCTGTCATAATCCTACTTCTAAACAAAAATAATAACTATAGCAGCAAAATTTAATAAAGATAAAATTTCGGTCACAAAATAGGAAATTTAGAGAGTGTTCATATTAATCTAACTCCACTGCCCTCTGCTTCATCTCTGAATCCTCTTGGCATAGTGGAAACAGTGCGGATATTGAAGTCAAATTTACCTGTATTTTAATCTCAGCTCGGCTGAGTACTAGCTGTGTAACTGGTGGACAAATTATTTCTCTGACCTTTGTTTCTTCACCTGTAAAATGTGGACCTTCAGACCCACAGCATAAAATTAGGGTGAGGATCAAATACCTGCTGTTGGTAAAGTGCCTAGCACCGTGCCCAGGAAGGAGCTAACAATGAGGTGTGCTTTGTATCACATATTTGGGAATGAACTTACAGTCTAAACTTTGCAATTCTAGTTGGCTCTAGATGCAGCCACCTACATTATATAGTCATTGCATGTCTCCCCAAAATTCAAAATAGCTTTCTATCTGAACGTGGACTAGATTCATTATACTTAGATGCAACAATCCTGATTGCTCATTGATTTGAAAGTTCTATATCTCTTCTGGCCTAGTTTTAAGAAAAATATGTATATACTATAGCCAGGGTACTGAAATATAGCAAAGGTTCTCAAAACCTAATATAAATAAAAATTCCTTCAGCAGCTTGTTAAAATGTGAATTCCTCGACCCAGCCCACAGCGCCTCCGACTCAGCTGTTCTTGAGTGAGGCCCTGGAATTCGTAAGCCAGCCCTGCCCTCTGCCCCTAGATGATGTTGATACAGGTGGCTCCTGAATCATACCTTAGAGGGAAACCAACACTGTCGCTATAAAGGATAGCATGAGCGATTCCTATCATGGAAAAGTCCTGTGTCTCCACTGTGGTGGCAGTCATACAAATCTACACTTGCAATAAAATTGTATAAAACTGATACACACACATGATCTAGATTAATGTACTGGAGGAGCAACCTAAACATTCAAATGTATAGTCACTTATATTCACTACTTTATATTCCTGGTTTTTCTAACCTACCAGTAAAAAACCTCAGTTAGTTTTTCTTTAAAAAAAAAACAAAAAAACAAGTTAGCCAAGTGCTGGCTCGGTCAAGCTGGCTTCATTAGATTTCTGTATTTTCTTGGTCCAATAGAGAGTTCCACAACTCGAGCCTAAAAATACCATGCTTTCAATTTTCTCTGTGCAGGATTCCATCACTCTGAGTTAAGTGGCTGGATGGATCACATGCACAGTTGAAGTTCACCGGGGAAGGCAAGTGCCCCTAAGAATGGATGGCTTTCTTCACTGGCACGCACTTTTTTTTTCTTGAAGCTTATATTAGATGCTGTTCGCTATCAATAATTTAATTCTAATGAATATTGTTCAGAGATTTGGGGTCTCAGTGGCAGCTGTCATTTTCACGCAAATGCTTGGACTTGTGCATAATGAACTTGTGTATAATTATGCGAACAGTAGTCAGCATTGGACACTTACTGACATCAAAGAATCACTATACACGTTCTCCGATGGCCTGAACATGTTGTGGTTGGATTTAAGAGTAGAGTTATAATCTTTAAAAAATGCATGCCAAAATATTTATGGATGAAGGGATATAATGAAGTGGAATTTGCTTCAAAATATTCCAGGGACAGGGGAAATAGATAGGGGTATGGATGCAGCAAGATTGGCCATAGGTTGCTAATTGTTGAAACTGGGCGATGGGTGCCTGAGGGTTCATCATACTATTTTCTTTACTTTTGTATCAATCTGAAGTATTTCATATGATAACGTCAAAGAAAAAGGCAGTGAAAATCAGAAGCAGTTTTACTGCCGCCCCTAACACAAAGTCCAGCCTTTTGGAGTTCTTGTTGGCAACATGGATGAAACCCAGAGGAAATTCACATGTCATCCACGGCCGCAGGACACTCCTGGACGTCTCACTGCATAAGGGTGCGCTGACCTCAGCACATCCTAGGGCAGTGGGCATTCCCCCTCTAAAGTTCTTGGCTTTATATCTTCAGTCTTTTCATTTAAGTATGTCATAGAAGTAGGCTTTTTTTCTGAGATAACCTTCAAGAGAGCAAGACAAATATTTTAGGGGGCATTATTACTCACATGTTTATTTCCTTTTTGTTTGTTTCATTCCCCAAAACTCTGAACTCTAATGGAATGAGTAATATCTTTTTAAAAGTCTCAGTGTTTAGTAAAGTGGATTATCTCAAAAGCTTCCACCCGTAGGCTTTCTTCCAGACTCCTCCCTCTGTGTGGACAGGAGAGGGCAGGAGGGTGGACAGCTGCCCCTTACTGAGCTGCTGCAAAGCCCTTAGAATCGGGCTGGAACTTGGACATGGCTCACACACTCCAAACTCTACCCTTCACGCCTTCATAATATCTTCCTAAATTGTTAAAGCACATTTTTCTTATTCTTGCATTTCTGGGTAATAAACAATGTTTGCATAACATCTATGCCTTGAGTTATTTTGGAATGACACCAAGGTTTGTAAGATAAAAACAAGCTACCCCCTCTCCTCACAAAACCCCACAAAACTAGAATCTCTAAATTTTATTCTTCCAGCAAGCATTCCTAATGCATCCCCTGTGGATGGAGTTTAGGCAGCTTAAGGGTTTTAGCACGTTTAGAGGCAAAATATGCATGCTATTGAAAAAACAGGAAAACAACAATGAAATAACTTACCCACAGTCTTAAAATATATGGCCTAAATTATGTCTGTACGTACTTGGAAAATGCAATATGTAACTAATAACCATAGTTTTTTAAAATAAATCTCTTAAAAATAGAGTTTTGTGGCTTTTTATAAATTATTATAAATAGGTATGAAAGTCTCACGGGAGTCAGGTTATCATCGCCTTGCATTTTAAGTGAAAAATAACAATAGCTACAATTTGCTGAGAGCCCACTTTATGCTAAATACCGCACACCGATGATTGTTTCCTGTTACAGAGAACTGTTCAGGCAGGAATGATTACCTCTGACTTGTAGATGAGGAAGCTCGGCCAGGTTGAGGAGATACTAAATGGCACAGACTCGATTCAAGCCCAGGGTGGGGCTGAGACCACACACCACTGCCCACTAAGTCTCACTCCTCAAGCATCCCTGCCGGTCCCGTCTGCAACACAGCCCGCAGTGGGCAGTTTGGTCCAGAAAGGGAAGATCTTTGGATCCTGGTTTTTAGCCCAAAGTTGCTAGAGATTACATGCCCTTCCCAGTCACAGCTAGGAACTGTGTGATTAAAAACAAATAATTCTCCAAACCAATGCTTCATTGTTATCACTTCTACCGCACAAAGAAACCTTCCACTAGGTAAATGCAGGGAGAGAGAAAGCAATTAGCGCAGTGCTGAACTGTGATGTGCTGTGATTTCTGCTGCTCCCTGGGTCCTTAGGAGATCTTGGATGGAGCATCTCAAATGCAGGACCCTCTGGTGGAGGGTGGGGGAGTGTCGTGTAGATTTTACGACACCTAGGAACACCTGGAGGCACCCTGAGAACCCTGTCCCCAAAGTGTCTGCTTCCTCGTCCAATTCTCCAAAGCCAGAAGCCCCACCTCCTGGCAGGGTACATAGGCCAGCAGTGTCCCCAAGGCGGTCTTTATGTAAGAAGAAACACAGTGTCACGCACACAAAGCCTGGCCACCATCTGTGGACTGATTACAAAAGAAACTTTGATTGTGTTATTTTTGTAAGTTGCAAAGTGAGAGTAAAAGTTGTTTCTTTGTGTTTAGTCTGGAGAAAAGCTGTCCAAGGCATAGCTGAGAGTTCTCCTGAATCACACCATTGCCGGGAGCTTTAAAACACTGACAATACAAACATTGATGAAACAAAGCCTGTCTATGTGTACTAATGAATTTGGCATGGTAAATCCAGTGGAATTAGGCAGACTTCCAATAATTTTGGGAAATAAACAAGAGTTAATTTAGCTTAAAAGCAGGTTAATTAAATTTGCCCATTCATTTAAAAAAAAAAATCCTTGCATGTAATAATCTGCACTGGAACATAAGCAGCCACAAGGACGCCAGAACAGTATCTGGCAGAGTGCAGCTAGGGAGGCAGAGTCGGGTCCTGGGGCCGACAGGAACCACACCCAGGGGGGGAGCAGGAGCAGAGGAACAGGCGGATGGAGGCCTAGACCCGGGCAGTCAGGGTCCTGGAGGGTCATGTGGGTGGACAGGGGTGGGAGCAAGGAGACTTGGTTGGAGGAAAGCCCGCCACAGCAGTAGTGCTGCTGACCCCTCTTCCCAGGACGGAGGTCGTTTTGCTTTCTGCCCAGATGTACACTCCCTGTGATGTTGACGTGGACCTGGGCCACAGAAGTAGGAGGTCAACAAAAATGTGTGGAGTAGATAAGTGAGTGCAGGTGAGGTGGTACCTCCCCCTCAGGGGTCGAGTGGACCCTGATATCCTCCAGCGTAGAGACAGACCCGTGTTTCTGGTCTGGGAAACTAACTTCCAAGGTTATTGAACCTTCGCTTGCAGGCGTAATTAGGGCACCTCTCAGAATTTTTTACGTGGAAATGAGTTATAGATACATTTCCCTTGCTCAGCGTTTCTGTGGGTACAAATCTTTGCCCCAATAGAATTTCTTCCAGCCACCCCTAGTACTTGCCAATCCCTTCCCACTTAGTGAGTATTGTAATCCAATAAGCCTTATCTCTATTTACTTTGGACTGGAAGATTCAATTAGTTGCATTTGGGAAAGATTAATTCAACCGCTCTGCCCTGGGAGGCAGGGCATGCCAAGTTTCTGCTCATCGGTGGTTTTTTCCCATTGTTCTGCTCTATTCTGTGGGGGCTGTTGGCATGTCATCACTCTTTGAGGAAGCCCAGTGTAGCATGGCTTACAGTAATAAAGTGTGAGAGAGGATAATATGTCAGAAACTGAGGGCTGAACTTGAGGATTGTAGAACCGGGTGGTCACGTACTGCTGTTCACGCCACATGCATTTAACTCCCGACAGCTAAGTGGGTCATTTTACCTTGACTGCAGCCTTGCTGTGAACCCCGTTCCTGTTATCCGTTCGCAGTTCTGGATGGCGTACATTCTTCTGATGCTGTAACTTACAGTCTAGGGTCGAGAGACAATGGCAGAGCTTATGTTCTTTCAAAGCAATAAAATGTCATCAGTTAACCCCAGAAAGGGAGGGGGGAAAAAACAACTGAGGAAGCCACGCAGGTGCAGAACAGGGAGTAGGTTGTAGGAACAGACATGTACAGTGATGATATATCACCCCAGGTGTTTCTGATCACTGACTGCAACCAATTTGGAAGATCGACAGCCAGTCAATAGAAAAAACGCCAAGCAAGCAACTGATACCTCGAAACAGCTTTCATACAATCTTTAAAGAAGGAAGATATGAATCATTGACTAACAGAAAAAGTATGTATGGTGGTTTTTGGTATAATTTAGTATAATGCCTATGGAACTAAGTTTGGCTCTCAAAGCTCTGTAATAACTTCACGATTTTATTTTTTCCAAATAAAATATTTTAAAACCGAAGGCAAGTTTCCATTTGCACGGCAGTCTCTTAAATGTCCCACTGATTAGCAGTAGCCAAAATTTGGGGGGAACCATATTCTGGTATTTTATTGTTTATTTGGTCAGAGACATTGAAAATGCTTCCTGCATAACCTGTGGGCAGAGACGGAAGAATCAGGTTCACAGGCAGATAGACAAGCGAAGCAGCAGGACAGGTCAGAGCTCCCGGTTTCCCAGCACGGGTCCGGACACGCTTCACCCACTCGTCGCAGTTCCTCCGCTCTTGGCCTGGGCTGGGGCGTGCCGGGTGTGGGAGAGCCTGCTGTGTGGTCGCGGCAGCATCCTGGGGGCCCAGATGGCCACTCCACCATTGCAGCCATATTCTCCACCTACGGATCTCAGAGATTTTCCTGCCTGGGCCCTCCACGCACGGCAGTTGCTGTTACTGTGTGTGATTCAACTTTTTTTTCCTACAATATCATTTTCATTTGAAAATATGTATGTTATTACAGTGAAAAATGAAATAAACTCTTTTTCTTCCTTACATTTCCACTTGCAGGTGAGGTTTTACTCTTTTGTGGATTATTAATACAGTCAGAGCACTGAGAGATGCGTTGCCATTCTAAGCAAAGGCTTAGATTTTGACCCGTGAGAGATCCCAGCCAGAGGCTTCGTGCTGCACTGGGGCTTCAGAGGGGCCTGCTTGGTGTGGAGAAAGGCCAGACCCTGGATTCGGTAGCATTGTTTAGAACCCTCTGTGGCGGAGTGTTTTAAAAAATGCCTTTAATGTTTCCTCCTCAACGTTTTTGCAATGTGACTTTGCTGCTTCTCCCCCTAAAAGGTAGAGTCTATTTTCCTACCCTTGAACATGAGCTGGCCTTTTGACGTGCTTTAATCAATAGAATGCAATGGCGATACTGTTATATAACTTCCAAAGCCTGAAGATGCCTGTACTGTCTGCTTGAGGCCACACAGGACAAGGGCACCGCCCTGAGACAGTCGTGAAGAAAAGCCAGCCTGGCCTCCTGCAGGTGAAACGGAGAACTGAGGCGTCGGGCCAACAGGTGACAGCAACTGTGAGACACGAGTGAGGCCGTCCTGAACCTGTGGCCCCACCAACTCTCCGGCTGAAGGTAGTTGCGTGAGTGAGCTCAGGAAACCAGTAGAGGGACTCCCCAGCTGCCCTGCAGAATCATGAGACAGAAACAAACAAGTAAAAAACATTGTCGTTTTAGGCCAACGCTCTCTGGACTGATGTGTTACAAAGTGGAGATTAACTGAAACACTCAGGAAATAATTTTAGACTTTAAAAATAGAATCTATTTTTCACTTTGATGGTTACAGAACACCCACGAAAAGAGGGAAAGCAGAGCACAATATTCAAGAAAAAAATCTGCAACCGTCCCCGAAGCCCTGCGCCCCCTGGATGAGAAGTCACGTCCAGGGAGACGCTTCAAAGCTCCGGCATGTTGTACTGTTTGTGTCACAGATGTCAGCACTTGTCACATGGAAGGTGCTCCTGGAAAAGAATTTTTTTTTCACAAGCAAACCAAAACAAAACGTTGGTTCCACATAGAATAATAATGCTATCCTGTGTAGCTGTTAGAAATTGTCCACATTGGGAATGAGTATTGAAAGGTAGAGAGAGCCAGCTGTTTCTCAGAGAGATCGGATTATGAGCACAAGGCGGCATGAAAACTCACTTCACACTGAAGGTTCCTGGGCATTGAAACCACCCTGGAATCATTAATTTACAGTGTTATACCACTGGGGCTGGTTATTAGGCTAGTGACAGACAAGGTAGTTACAAATTTATCTACCTTAGTATTTTTTCCATTTCCTTTTCATTGGATTCTCTTCCTTTCTATAAAAACTTCTCTTTTTCCAATTCTGTTATTTTTTCTATAGCATAAGAATGTAAGTGAAGAAAAAAAACTGATTTAATTCTTGCTGTAAATCTCTGGAGTGATTTCCCCCCCTGTGTTGTCCCAGCTTAATATTCTGCTATGAAAGCACTGTATTCTCCAATCCTCTTCCGTGTGCATTGTCTAGGGGAAAGTCTAGCCATGGGAAAACTCTACTAATTTTGGCAAATGTTATCCCATAATAAGACAGTGGATAAAAAGTTATGTATGTATGTAACTTCGTTTAGTAAAATATTTTATATCTGTGTATGTTTTCTCTGTCATTATGTGCAACTTATTTTGGGACTAAAGGGAGATGAGAGAAAGAGGTGCTTATTTAGTATCTTTCGTGTGCGAGACATTTTACTTACGTTACCTCACTGGATGCTAACAGCGATCCTGTGGAGGGTCGAGACTCAGGGTAGGCACAACTGCCACCTGCACAGCCAGGATCCAAACTCAGATCTGTCTGTCTCCCCAGCACACCTCTCCCCAGTGTTCTGCAGCACAGCCTACCTCATTCTACTGCACAATACTTCCAACTTTTCCATTGTTATATTTGTTACGGTGATTTGTGATCAGTGATCTTTGATGTAATTACAACTTGCTGAAGGCTCAGATGATAGCATTTTTTAGCAATAAGTATTTCTTAATTAAGGTATGTATTCAGTACACTGGGTTTTTAAAGACATTCTGCTATTGCACACTTAATAAAGTACTGCCTAGTGCAGACATAACTTTTATATGCACTGGGAAACAAAACTTTCACGTGACTCACTTTATCACGGTATTCGCTTTATTGCAGCGATCTGGACCCCAGTGCACAGTATCTTCAGGGTCTCCCTGTGTGAAGCATTTGCTGAACTCCAGCCTGTGTCTTAGCCTTTCTAGGGGCAGAGTGCCCACTCCTTCATAAGGCAGATTTTCTGAACTTTAAATAATTCCTATTGTTTCTGGAAAGACTTTCCTTACACTCTGTGAGGATCTTGGGTACAGGGGTCTTGCACTGGGGTGGATATTATTGATTAGATAATGATCTCTAAGTTCCCTCCATCCTGTTTTCTGATTCTTAAAATAGCTATCTTGAAAGCTAGTTTAAAAATTTGGATGGTAATCATGGAATAGAGGGAAGTTAAATATTTGTTTTGGAAAGAAACTATTGTCTTCTATAATACACTGAGATTACTGAATACATCCTACACTTATCAAGCCAAATCGTGAATTGGTAATCACTGAAGCTGGTTGAAAGGTACTTGGAAGTTTATTATACTATCCTCTCCACTTTTATATATACTTAAAATTTTCATAATTAAAAGGTTAAAATATTTAAAATTTAGTGTTTGTATTATACTATGAAACTCTCCCCCTTAGTGTTACTAATACATCCGTGGAAAAGTGTTCTGGTATTCTGAAACACACATCAGTTTTGAGAATGTAAGGTGTTTGTTTTTCCTACCAACATGTACCTCTAAGTTCAGTCTTGTGTCTTCTGTGCCTGCTGGACTGCCCCTCCCAAAGTTATCCTGAGCACTCTAAAGTAATTGGTTGATAGAAAATCTCTCTATGAGCTAACTTTAACAGTCATGGACAACTTTTAGAAGAAGAAAATTGACACTCCTTTGTAGCAGAAATGTATTTTTTTAAAAACCATAGTCATATTTCTGTCTTGATTTCTGAATATAAAACTTTCATTTTCAAAGTACATACTTTCCAAATCAGTCATCTGGGAAGCTGACATCGCCTACACGGCCTAGGACCTGGGGCTGGACCCAGGCCCACGCTGAACGGTAGCAAAGCTGGAGCGGCCCAGGCCCTGGCGTTGGCAATCTCCGGCAATATGTTTTACAAATCTGCAGGCTGAGTACTTTTTCATATTTACGTGTTTATACATGAGTCAGTGCCCTTCCTGTCACCTTTGCTTCTGAAGCTCACTTCATATTCTTTCCTTCAAAAACAACAGATGGCTTGTTTTCAAAATATAACATGGATTTAAAAATTGATTTTTAAATTTTTCATGCATTCTGTGAAAATGATTTGTGTTAGAAATACATGTTGGCTTTTATTTGCATGCGTGAATGTTCTGATGTATGACAGTCTGGGGGACTCGCTTTTTGTAGATAGATTTTCCTTTCAACTAAGACAGAGAATTCCTTACTGCATTTGCATAACATAGTTTAGCTTGGTGTGGGTTTTCCTCCTCCCAACTTGTAAAAGCCGTTCCTCTGACTGAAGCTCCTTAACTCTATTTGTAAGGCCATCTGCCTGGTTACTGCAATTGGAAGGCTCAACTTCTGGTTTCCAAAGACTTGTTGGCTCAACATATCGATTTATAAATGTCAGGATGAAGAAAATGACACACAGCAATATGTGTGAACACTTAACATATCTTAATTACCCCTCACTAGAGTGTTTCACTTCCACAGTGTTTTGAAACTAAAAAGCCTTTCCTATTATATGGGTGGTTTGTTTTTTTTTAATTCAGATAGAAATCATGACTTTACTACCTGTGTTTGTTAAACTTCAGGTTGTAAGGTTGGTCAGTCCGTGAAAGGGCTCATTTATCAGAGAAATGGGACCTGGGACCCAGGTCTGCCGCTGCGCATCACACGTGAGTCGTGGCCATACTCGGGGCAAAGCATGGACAGAGGTGATTTTTTTTTTTTGCCTGAGATAGACTTATTTTCTTCTTCATTTTACCACTTTGTCTACCTGCTGTTATTTTCCAAAAACTAAAACTCAAAACAGGAAATGTTAATATTATGAAACTACTGAACACTAGATTTGGGTGAATACAGAGAAGGGTTTAAAAAAGTAAACATGTAGACATAGATAATGCCTTTCACGTCGATGTCACTGAGATCTCTTAAACTTTAATCTAACTCCAGTTTCAGCCTCAGACTTGTGTGTGTTGGTTCTTCATAACTCATCTTAAATTTTATCTTGGAATTGAAACTTTCTCTATTCTTTTAAAAAGCTCTGAGGTCAATGATTTTTAACCCCACGATAATACCGGCACGACATCAAAACTTCATCTGCTGTTTATACCCAAATCTCAGCAGGTCAGTAGTTGTTCTCTGCTTTCACTGTATACGGGAGTACTCCTTGTATCTTGCAAAGATACAGGAAAATCCCTGAATAGAAGGCAGAGCTCAAAACATAAACCTGAAAAAGAGAGGTCTTAAGTCTCAGGAGGAGAAACTGATAACCTTTCAGTCTTGACTGGGCTGCCTGCTGGGGTCATTGCCCCCCTGTGTCTGCCCCTGGCCACTGCAGGGTGGTAGAAAACACCTCCAGGGCTGGCCTCAGCTTCCACAGTGGACAGGCAGGTGCCTGGACTAACCCTCCCACCAAAGTCTGTGCTGGTAGGAGAGAAATGATTCCACAAAGGAATCAGAGGACTTTAGGAAATTATGCTTGGAGGTCAAACAAATGGCAGGTGTCCGTGGCAGTCATGGAGTATTGAGCGGGAACCCCCGATGTGCCATCTCCAGATGGGAAAGGCACAGCTTGGTCCCTCTTTCTTGAAGAAGAGACTGTGTAACATACGTCACTGACTCCTGTCCTGAAGATTCTGGTTTGCACCTGGGGTGTGCTGTGGGTCTTTGAACAGACCCAAAATTTGGGGGTGTCATCCTTCCCTTAGTAAAATGAAGTATCAATGAATAATCTGTTCTGTCTTGTTAAGGTCTCTCCTATGAATCTAAAAAAGGGAATACCCCCTTCCCATGAGACATCTCCCACTGCTACTTTAATTTAAATATCGTACTTTCCCTTAGGAATGCCACCCCTAGCTGTCACTTGTGCCCACAATACAAGCCGCATTCTGAAAAACTTTGTATCTTTCACTATCCCATATGACATTTTGATTCCAAATTCCTTTGAAAGGGTGCTGGTGTCTTATTTGTATTTGTTGGCTAAACTCATAGTTGCATCCGCAGAGATTTTTGACAGATTTATGAGATAAATTTAGGGACCTACTGCTGCAGAAGTGTGTGGATCTAAATAATGAAACAGGAAGAAATAAAATAATGCACACCCATATTGCTACCATTTTTCAGAGATGCCCCTAGCTCAGACGGTGACATTTTTGACTCTTTAAACTATTCACATAGGAGAGTTCCTCATAAGAACAAACCAAAATAAAAGTCACCTCCCATATTTCTATATAACTGGTGACCCCAGTTATCATCTTTCCATTATCTTGTTTGATATTTACACTGAGGTTTACCCAAAGAAAAACCAAGAAAATGCAGAAGACAGCTAATGAGATGAGCCTCGGTAGCTCTGGAACCAGAGACCACAATCCTAATGAGCACTTGAAAGGATGGAAGCACTCAAGTCAATACTGGATGGGAAGGACATTTTTAGTCAAGAGAATTTGCCACGTGCTCAGGGACGCGTGTCTAGGCCTCCCAGTAACTGGGGCAGGGGTGGCCAGCAGGGGGCCCAGACAGGACCTGTGTCACTGGAATAGGTTTGGGAGGAACCCTTCTTCAGCTCCCTGCACCATCTCCCCCTCTCCCTCCTGAGTCACTGGGGCTGGAATTCTGTAGTCTGCCCTCCACCCCGCCCCAAACCGGGATTTGAAGACAGAGGAACCCAGACATTTTCAAATTATTCTAAAAATGTTGAATTTGTTGACATTCTTTTTATTGAAACATTTTGAGATTTACCATCTTCGTGTTTGGTTGTGATAATTTACTGTGATAGTCTAATCTCATTCAGCAGGTATTTTGAGCATGTCTAGAATGGTGCACATTTTCAGGAATTCAGAACAACTTGTGGGCAGTTGCTGATTGAGGGCTGCCTTGTACTCCACACAGACGGGAAGAGGCAGTTGGGACAAGCTGCAGTCCTCTTCCCAAATGACTTAGAAAAATTGCTGTTCAAGATACATTACGTGGGAGTGGAAGTGACTTACAGACACCAGTCTTTTTTTCTAGCAATTGTTAAGTAACAACATAAAATAACATAATTGACACATTAGCCCAAAAAGGGGAAAGCAGTGAACCACCTCTGTTTCACTATACCATCCTTTCAAGGTATAGGCTGGGATACAAGGAAAAAATGGTGTGTGAAAACTTGCCTGGTACCCTCAAACTTCCTATTAAGGTTGATGCTTCGTTTCTGCGCCTTTTTTGACCTTTGCAGGATTCCGTCACCTGGAGACAGAGCCCAGGGCCTCTACCCTAACAGGAGCGTGCTGCCCTCTGCAGACAGTGCGAAAGCCCCACGCCGTGGTGCTCACCATTCCTCTCTCTTGGGGACGCACTTCTCCAGCAGCTCACGCTACAGGGGCTTTTCGTTCTCCCAGACCCCACACACTACTGGCTTGCCCGGAACGCTGATGATCATTGCTCTTCCTCCCTCCTCTGAAAGTACACTTTTAGAATACATTGCATCTCAGGCACACATCTGTCATCTCCAGCTCCTCCTGTTTCTCCTCTTCTGCCAACCCCAATTGTCTGAAACACTGGGACCTGATTTCTAGTCTCCCTTCCCACCCCAACTGCTGTCATATCTTCGAACACCCATGAAACATCTCCTAAGTGCCAGATGCTGATCTCAGTGGCTATGAGAATGACCCATCCAACCAATTGGCTTCATGTTTCCTGGGCAACAGTAACGCCAAAGGCTGTCATCTCCGCACCATCTCAGCTACCTATTCCCAGGACCACACACTTTCTCTTCTCGTTATTAGGAACCCCTCCCTTCTTAAAACATAAGTCCTTCATTCCATTCTTTGGCCCTATCCATTTAACCTCAACTATACCCATTCACGTTCCATTATTTCTCCCAGGCCATCATTAGGGGACCATTAAATTTATTGCCCAAAAGGAGTCTTTTGCAGGTGAAAGTGGACGTGACTTGGTCCCGGGCAAACAGGGCATGGTCACACTGGTCACCACACACTGCTGAGTGACCTTTCTTCCCTCCAACCCTGTGGTGAGCCATCAGAGCCGCTCTCTCACCAGCCCCCGACTTCCTCGTGCATTTTTCTGTATAGGGTTCCACAAAGCCCGCATATTCCTGTTTGCCTGGTCCTCTCCTACATCTCGCAGACTGGCTTCCCCACACATTCAGTCCCCTAACAGCCCTCTGAGTCACTCTTCCACAGTTTTCCTGTCTTCAGTCATCGTTTCCTAGTCCTCTCCAAAATGACTCCACACTTTCACTGCTCCTGGGAGAGACGCCCCCACTCAATCCTTGACTCCTTTCTCCCAGCAAAAGAGCTAGAATCCTCCGCTAGTGAGACAACTGAGATTTGTGGCTGTAAACTCCTTCATCTTTCCATTCCTTGCGCCTCCCTGCAGATTTGCTCCCAACATGCCTGTTCTTGGTCCCTCAAGTCTCAAAAATGCGTGTCGGTTCTTCTGCTCTGACCTGTGGCTTAGATACTCCTCTCCTGTGCTGACGCCAGACCCTGTGTGTGTCTCTGTCACTAATCTCCCACGTGGTTCTATAGTTACATGATTGGTGTCCTGTCTCCCCTGAGCTGAGGATCTGCTGAAGGAGAGGACTGTAAGTTACTCATCTCCGTGGCCTCGGGGCCTGGCGAGCTCCTGTGTGTTTGCTGAATGAGTGAGTGCAGGCAGGTAGACCATATCTTTTCTATTCTTTCTTGCTGGTCTCATTTGTAAAAAGCAAGAAAGACAAAACACTTCAGGGCATTGTATATCCATAGCTAATTCAACTAAACGGAGGCTGTGTGCTTTCACTGGTAGGCAAAGTCAACAAACAAAGTGGTTTCATTCTCTAAAGGGACACAATTCACAGAGTTCCTAAGTCTAAAGTTTATTTTTGAGGTTCTCAGTAGGAAAACACATTGTAGCTGGTCTGGCTGAATATCTTCAAGATTGAATAATAAATGAAAACATAACTCAAGTCCTGGGATTTTTTTATTGTTGTTGTATTTTTGATGTAAAACTTTGTAAATTTCTGGCTTGCTCTGTGGATGTATCCTTGTTAGCTCTTTGACCTGAACAAATTTGGGGAACCCCCTTCCTTTGGGTGAGCCAAGGGATAATAAAGTTTTTAAAAATTGTGGTATACAGAAAGGTTCTTAAGTTGCTTCTTAACTCTGACTAGGCAATTCTCCTCTTAAGTGGTGTCTATTTCGTAACTGTGTGTCATTCGTAAAGAGGGGGCCAGACTGTGCTTCAGTTAGGTGTATGGTGTGAATTTTTTTCTCTCTGGTGATACATTTGTTTCTCTTTGTAGAAATATTTGTTTGATTGGGACTCAGACATTGTCTGTGGCCTGTGAGCAGAGAGAAGCTGGCCCACTGTGGGTGGGGTGTGGGACTACAACAACAATTGAATGAATATTGGACAACACTTTACAACTTACATAGTTAAAGAATTTTCCTATGTTCTTATAGCAAAATAATGTTCACTAATTAACTTTTTAAAAAAGCAAATGCCACTTAACACCTTATCCATCCATTCATGCATTGAGCACATATCAGGCATCAGACAACATGTCAGGTGTCACCAAAGGTAGAATAAGTAAGAAAATCCCCAGCCTTTATTGCCTTCCCCAGAGGAAAGCAGCCGTGGAAACAGAATCATTGTATATACTGAGATAAATGCAGAAATGGAGATATATACCCACTTTGGTGCTAACACAAAGGAGAATAACTTAATTGGCAGGGGAGAGTCCTATGTTGAGAGGAAAAACTGTGATTGTGTAAAGGTATGAACGAGTATAGGTCATATTCAGGAACCTACAAGTAATTTATCATGGCTGGTGCTGAGAGGGGTGCAGGCTGGGGAAGGGGAAAGTGGCTGGGAAGGGAGGAGAGAGCCAGGAGACAGATGACCTTGCACATCGAGCTGAGGGCATTGAACAGGCAAAGGAGAGGCACTGAAGGTTTGTACAAGGAAAGAAACTACCAGATCTGTGTGTTTAGGAAGGTCATACAGACGTACTGCAGATGGCTTGAGTGGGGAAAATAATGTAAAGCAGGGACAAGAGTCGGGGGGGCTCTGGCTGTTGTCTGGGTTGTATATTGTAAGGCTTAAATCAAAGCAGCAGCTCTGAGAACAGAGCAGAGTAGCAAGATTAGAAACATACTTAAGTGGAAGAACAAGCAGAATTCGGTGGCTTGGTTGAAATTGGGAAGAGAATGGGATGAAGGACGGAAGAGAATTCAGGATATTTTGGGGGTTTCTGGCCCTCATAGTTTATATGAGGATGTGCACATGCTATCACTGAGAAGTGGACATGGTAGGAAATATAAAATCAAACCAAATCCAACAGAGTGTTGAAAAATTTCCAAAGGTGAGGAACTGCTGCTCTAACCAACTGCAACCAACCAGCCACAGACATGTCTATATTTTTTTTAAATCACCCCATAAAGGGGATTATAAATAACATCTCATTTGACAGGTATTTAGCAGCTCTTTTAAAATTATGAAATATAAATATGCAGTTGTTTTCTTGAGAGAAACTAACCAAGACATAGAAAATCAAAGTAACCCCTTTCTACTTAAAAATGTATCTCTTTGGAAAGCAGTGCAGAAATAAATTAAGCAGAGAAGGCAATTAAACATGTGTGTAAATTTCCCTCCTTCCCTCCCTGCCCTGGAGTCTGGGGGAATGAAGAAAACAGGCGGGCACTGTTACAACCCTGTAACGAGACTTCACATGGAAAACATTGTGTCTAAGAAATCAACCTCTTGATACCAATACCTTAAAAAAACTCTTGGCTAATAGTAGCTAATGTATTAGATTGGAATCTTGTAAGTGTGCAGTTTTGCTTTTTTACCAACAGTGTATTTCTGGGATCCCTACTTACTCATGGGTGGTACACCAGCACCGGACAAGAGTAAAAGTGATGTGAATCCCTCATTTGAAGTGACTGCAGGATAAAGCTGTGCTCAGTGAAAACAGTCTCACACTGTGCAGACTTGACTTTGTTCCCTGTTAACAGTTGTGATTTTGCTTTAAGAGAAATAGGCTCCAAGCCTGGAAATACAGTAGCAGAGGACACAACCTGAGCAGGAGGCGTAGTCCTCTCAGAAATTGCAGTGAGCAGTGCTAGACTTTGGTTAATACTCCGTATTGTTCGTTATGGGGCTTTTTTTTTTTTTTTTTTGGCAAGAAGAGCTTCAGCCTGTCCAGTGTGCAATAGTGTTGATGTGATCCAAGATCTAGGATGGAGCTTCCACATGCTGTGCTGGGCACCTGTTTCTCTAAGTGATCTCCAGAGCAAAAAACCTGCATTCTTGTTTAAAATTAACTCAAACTCAGCACATTTCTTGCCTGCTTTCCCTAGTATTATGATGAATAAGCGTGAACCAGTTTTTAAACTGACAGTCCAGCATTGACAATTTAATATGATTCAACCTGTAGCTTAGTTCCGTAGCTCTTAACCACTTTTTCTTTATCTAACCTGATGGACGACGTTCTCATGCCCCAGCCCTATCTTTTCCTGCATCCCTACCTCAGGAATTAGCGTTCCCATCCACCCCACTACACAAGCCAAATAACCAGGAGTTATCACAACTCTGCCTCCTCCTTCACTCTCCCCATTCCATCAATTTCCAAATCTTATGGACCCGTTTTCTCACTAACTTTTGTATCTACTCCTCCCCATGACCATCACTGCTGTAGTTCAAACCAGTGTCACTGGCCAGACTGAGCCCACCAGCCTCCAAACCAGTGTCCCCACATCCATTTCCATCCTTCTTGGTAGAGCTTTCCTGCTGCAGCCAAAGAGATTCTTTCAGAATCTGGTCATTTTTGTCTCCTTCGTAAAGCCCTTCAATAGCTTCCCATTGGCCTTAAAATAAAAAGCCCACATTTTTAATTGGGCTATCCAGTCTTCAATTATCCAGCCCACTTCTACAGACTCATCCTGTACTCTTTCTGTCATAGCCACGCTGGCCTATTTCAACTCCTTGAACACGTGGTCTTCCTTCCCTTCCTCTGCACATGTTGCTCTGCCTTTCTCACCCCTGCTCATGTGGCCGATGCCAGCCTCTCAGGGCACAGGCTCCACTTTGCTCCCTTGACTGTGCAGGGCAAGTCGGATGCTCTGTCACAGGCTCAGATGGCAGTTGAATCTCTTCTTCACGACACTCGCCATTCTTACGAACTTAGTGAAGTTTGTCCTTGCCGTCACACAGTAAACTCTCCGAAGGTAGAGACCATTTCTGTCTTATTTACTGCTGTATCCTCTATGCCTGGCCCAGGGCCTGCCACGTGGCAGACTTCAACAAACATGTATTTGATGAAAAAGATTACCCTCTTGTGAACACTTTCAGCTTTTGGAATACGGCTGTTAGATTTTTCCTGTAAAATTCACATTGTCCTGTTGGCAATTCCATACTTTCCTCTCTCACTATAAGGAGTAGAATTTAAACTAGGACAGTGACCTTTTTGACAAAACTTGGATCTTTCCTAATTTTGTATAGGTATAGACATAATATCTACAACATGCACACATGGTTATTATTGCTAACTGGTGACAGTGGCAGTCACTGCAGAGCTGGTTACCGCAGTTGAGAACAATTGGTCAAACCTACCTGGGACAGACTCATGGCAACCAGCACGTCAAGGTTTAGAGACGATTTCTTTAGTTTGTTTGAAAGAAAGGTGAGCTCAGATGGAGTGCCAGGCGTGCTGGCCACATTTTTGTGCCTTGAGCACATTGCTCTTTGTGTTTGGGGTGGGAGTGGGGCAGCGAGGTGGGAGAGACGACAAAGCATGAAAGAAATCCAAGGCAACTCGGCTGACTTCTGGTTGGGGTGAAAAGGCTGATTTCAAGGAAACATTTAGATAAGAAAGTAAGTGTTTCAGTTAGTGTCCCAGTAGGAAACAGATGTCACAGTCAAAACGATTTAACTAAAGAGGGTGCGCTAGACTGTTTTCAGAGGTGTGGACAGCATTAGGGGACCAGCAAGGGATGGAGAAGCATCCAGAGCCTCCCACAGTGGGAGATTGTTGTAGCCCCTTGGTCGGAGGGGAAAGAGGGAGGGAATGGCATTACCCACAAACCCTGAGGGAGCCGGGGGCTTGGGGGTGAGGCCGCCCACTGGAGCCGGAGCTCCGGAGGCCATCGAGCTTCCATCCCTTGCGGGAGCTTCCCTTGCCCAGGCCCAGCAAGGAGTCTGGAGTGAAGGAGCCTGCACGTCAGAGGTCCGCTTTCTGGGACTCTGCCTAGATACGGACTGGAGCAGGGACAGGCAGGGAATGAATCTGGGGGCGGGCGGGGTCACACAGAGAGCCAGCACAGGTAATGTAGGACTTAACCAGTGTTGCTTTTACGAGAATAATTGTAAACGCACTAAGTTGGTGTTTCTCACTGTGCTAAAAAAATGAATTAGGACTTAGGACTTAGCCTATCTTCTAGTTCCTGGCCTCCTTATCCAATTATTGAGTAAAAGAAGATCTTTTTGATTCCACATGTACTCCATACATACAGTGGAGCTGAATTTTAGTATTTTTTTCTTTTCTGTGTAAATTAGTTTTTTGGCACTAATGGGTAACATTTATTAGTGCTATACTGGTGCTAGGCACTGTCCTTTACCTATATTAAAGGACATTAATTCTCAGAACATTTTTTATGTCTTAAAGTACATTTTATTGATTATGATATTAGTTGTCCCATTTTTTTATCCTTCATTCCCCTCCACCTTACAACCCGTCCCACCTACATTACCCCCATTTAGTTTATGTCCATGGGCCGTACATGTAAGTTCTAGGTATAATATTGCCTAATTAGTAGGCAATACAGAACTGCACCTTGTTCTTTATGTTTACTCTTTGTGCTGCTGAGATACTGCTGGTGACTTTCTGTGGCTACTGCAGAGGCCACTGCTGCCTGGCCCTCATGGTGTAAGGCAGTGGCCCAGGAGCTCCTCCCGCTCCCACTTGGCCGCGAGAAGCCCTGCTGGGCGATCTGTATGCAGGGGACCTCTGCTGTGTGTTCAGAGGACGGACACGACTACAGGGCAGACTCTCTCTCCCTCCCTCTCTCTCTCTCTCTCTCTCTCTCTCTCTCATGCACATAACACTGAAGTAAATGAGACATTTTGGCTGACTTCTTATGTAAATGCATACAGGGCCACAGCAGTGAACTCTTTCTTTGCACAGAGGCCTAAGTTTACGTGTAAAGAGAACATATTTAGCTAACGATCTAGTCGTCACTTGTCACCTTGGCCTTCTCATGCTTCTTTCTCCTTAGTCCACTCTTCCCCGTCCCTAGCAATAAGAGCAACAGGAGCCAGTGGGGAGGAGGCACCCCCTCCTGTCAGGATGCAGGAGAACAGCAGTCACAGCATCCTGCCGCGGGGAGGACCACCCAGCCCTGTAGGCCAGGGCACCTCCAGGTACTGTGTGCCAATTTTTGAGACTTTTTTCCCCCATTTTTCTGGGACAACAATCCAACTGTCATCAGAATCACTGATCTTACCATTGACTTCTATTGTGTAAATGGAAGCAGCTAAAGCCGTAGAAGTCAAGGTCCCACACAAATGTTATCAGAACTTGGACTAGAAGCAGGCCTTTCAACTCCTAGTTCAGTGGTTTCCATACACCAGACTGTTTTCCCCATAGGAAACCACGGAGTGATGGTCAAGAGGCCAAACTTGCTACCAGCCTCTTTGCGGTCTGGGAGGTTAGAACACTTGTTCAAGGTCATGCGATGAAAATTTGGATCCCTACATTTCTTCTCATGAAAAATTTTAACTGTCTACTTCAAAGTCCTGTGTGCTGGAGAAAAGGTGCGGACAAATATTTGGTATCAGGTTCTTATTGTTTGGGCCTCTGGTGGCAGCGGGGGAAAGTTCCAGCAGGAAATCCCTAGGATCTTTGGGCATCTGTGGTTCACTGCATCTGCACCCACTCCCTTTTACAAAGCACAAGACATAGGCCTGTACTTTTGAAGAAGAAAATGATCTCTTTGGGGCACTTGTTTTTCAACTGGCAAAGTATGCCAATAAAGAGTTTTGAAACAGTATGAAAATGGTTTGAGAAGGTATCTTGATTGTTTCAGCTTCTTAGAGTGATTCCCTTTTAGAATGAATGGCAAAGAATTTCCTAAGTAGTTTTGGAGGCCAATGCTAATAATGGAAAAAGCAGCATGGCAGTAGCTTGCCTTTGCTGAGTTTAGCATCCCTGGGAAAAAGAGTTTATGGGGGCAGTTGTGCACAAATTCAACATGTAATTAAATGGGAAAGAATTATCTGCTGTTGGATTAGTCCTGTCTGTAACAACTCACCTCTCCCACTGCTCACTTGTAGCCCTTGGTAATTGCCACCGCCATTAGCCTTTGGGACAGAGTAGGTAGCGATAGGGACAAGGGAATCCTCATGTCTGTCTGGCCACTTCTGAACAGCTTATCTGAGGACTGGGCACATCCCATTTAATCCTGTCCTGTGCTATTTGCTGTCTCCCCTTGCAAATGTGTGGATCATCATTTATTCAGGGTAAGTAAAGGACAATGATTTAACTAATTTGCCACCTACTGTATTTACTAATAAGAAAGGAACAGACAGTCAGGCATCTACTAGGTACCCATTACTATGCTCACATTTTCTCTGTTCTCATTACCTCTGTGTGAAGATGATGCTATTAGCCCCACTTTACAGGTGAGAAAAATGGCATTCGGAGAGGGTTATATAGCTGGTATGTGGCAAAACCAAGATTTGAGTTGGTCTACTTGACTCCCAAGTTCTAGTTTCTTTTTATCTGCTGTCAATCTGCCTTATCAGAACAGCTTTGTTTTATACCTGTGTGTGCAAAGTCAGTATGAACTGTAGCTTGATATAAAGAAAATACGCCTGTATGTGTAAGTGCGTGTGTACATGTACCCCAACAATCCAGAAGGAAGGTAGGATCGGGACTCAGAACATCATCCTTCTCACTGGTCGTGGCCGCCATCCACTGCCTTCACTTTATAACTATAGATTATTGCTGTGTCGTCTTCATGGAGTCAAGTCTCATTTTAGGGATGAAGACAGTGCCAGGCATCCTCATCCGTAAAGCGAGACTCGACGGAGCCAGCCCATGGAACACTGCAGATGAAGTGAGTAATAACAGAAGAGCACTGTGAAGAGATCGTGTTCTGTGGGTGCTGTTCTTTGCTGGTCTAAAACTAATTAGTTTTCAAATCTGTCTTAGTCTCAAGATGTTTAAATTAGTTGAAAAGCTGACACATTTTTTACTGTTTCTGTTCATGTGCACTCCCATGAAAGAGGCACAGAGCAAACATTTTGATAAACTATCATTACCAGCTTGTATTAATGAGATCTTTTATTCAACTAAATTGAAGATGTCAAAAAGTTACATGAATTTTTCATATGAAGACCTGTCATTTGGGAAGACATAAATAATCAAGACTGGTAGCAGGGTATTATTTTAAAGAGAAGGAAGTAAAATGAATAAAATAGGCTCAGGTTGGATACGAGTTTTCTGATTTCCTGATTTCCAAACAGACCACACTCTAACCAAGCCCACAGTTTTGATTCTCATAGTGAATAGGTCTCCTTCACATCCCTAGGATATTGAAAATATACTAAATTAATTATTCTGCACAATTGAACTTTAATTTTGCAAGAAAATCTCAGACTTTGGAGCCAAAGAAAAGTGAGCCTTAGAATATAAATTACATTTCAGAAGATATGTAATTCTTTTTAAAGAGAGCTTTTTTAATGAAAAAACTTTCTGCACCCCGTTTTTCTAGTTCTCTGGGTCTATGTGTCCTTAAAGTAGATCAGCTGGTTTGTTTACTGCAAGAAAATATCAATAGAGTTGCTTCAGTTCTTTCTCCAAGTAGGGCTGGCCTTTGTCCTGCTGTGGTTTTCTTCGAGTGAAGATGACTTCCCTGGAGTGATCTCTCTTTTATGTGATTAAATTTAGCCTCTGGCAAATCTTGATTTGTGAGCATGGCTCAAGCTCTCTACCTTTAAGGCTTGGTTAAATATGTAAAACTGTCAGGCCTGGTTTCAGCAGCCACACTTTTCTGGCAGAGATGGTAAGATTCTTGGGTTTGGTCTTATTTAGCTGAAGCCCAGATTTTTCTCAGACATTTGCTATCCGTGATGGGAACGGAGTTGAAGGTGGGAAATTGTTAAGATAAGACTTTCAAGGCCACACTCCTCACCTCTGAACACTACTCTGTAGGGTTTTAGTGTTGAAACAAAGAAGAAATTGTCCCCAAATGTTCCATTTTTGTTCTTGTGAATCAAGTGTAGTTTTTATCAAATCAAGAAGCTAAGTATTCATGGTTGCAAGCACACACACACACACACACACCACACACACGTAACAGGGTGGAGCCAAGAGGGGGGCCCCAAATAGGGATTTGGAATGGGGCCCAGAACTCAAGGTGTCCAGGAAATATTAGGATGTCCTCACCCACCCCCCACAGGTGTGGGTTAGGGGAAGGAACAAATGGAGCAGGAACATTAAGAGCTCTTTTGCAAAGCAACAGCTTTGCAGCTAACCTCTGGTGTGGTCATTTAACATATCTATAACCTTTAACTGGTTACATAGATATGTTAAATAGCTGTGACCATGCTCTGAGCCAGGGGGATGGAAGTAACTTCCCCACCAAGACATAACTGGGGGGCAGGTCCCCGGAATTACAGCGCCTGTGTGGGAGCTTGGAGAGGATTGGCTCCATGACATGGGTCCATGCCTGCTGAGACTCACAATGGCAGCCAAGTAAAGCTGGAAGGATATGAGAGGGCTAGCAAGTGTAGCCGATGGTGGGAGGAGTTGGAAATGGGGCTGCAGAGGAAGATTGGCACAGGGATTTCAACTCAGATGCTGCAGCCGTTGCAGGGAGAACCACTCGACTTTAGCAGAGTGGGGACTCCCACAGCCCTGCGACAGAGAATCACCATGCAGCTTTAGCAGAGAACTGCCACTCAGCTTTGGCAGAGTGGCGACCCCTCTCCTTGCAGCCATTGAGGGGGGAGAACCATGTGGTTTTGGCTGAGTGGAGACCCCCATGGCCATTGCGCCAAGAGGACCACTTGGCTGTGGACTTGTGAGGAGAACCACTCGGTCTTTGGCAGAGTGGAGACTCCCGCAGTCATTTTGCAGAGAGGACCACTTGGCTGTGGCAATAGAAAGGAAAGCCATGTGGCTTTGCCAGAGTGGGGACCTCCACAGCTTTAGAAGGGGGATCCACCACCCAGCTTTAGCAGAGATCCTGGCAACACAGCTGATGGTGCCGGGAGCTGAGGGAGGCCTACCAGCCAAGACAGATTACTGGGAAGAACTGGGGGCTGCCTGAGCCATGGACTTCTATTTCTTTTCCTAAGATACAGTACCCCAGACTGAGCAAAGGGGGAAGGAAGGACTGTGTGTGTTTGTGGGTGTTTTAAGGGACTTTGGGATTTTGATGAAGACATTAGGTCACTACTTTAAGTTTATACAGCATTAAATAAACATTTCCTTTCCTTTTCACGAATCTCTGGCATTGAGAGATGTCTTTCCTCTGGCGGCGGACATAACGAACCTGGGGGGTTTCTTTTGGGTAATCGTATATTGCCCTTGCCCCCCCTCCCTTGTTGCTCTGTAACACATACACACACAGAGACAGAGGGTTAGAGAGAGAATACTTCCCATTTCATTACATACTGATATTTATATATATTATAGCATATGTATTTACATACTATATATTACATGTATACACACATATAATATGCAGCATTATATAGAAAAATGTCTATTTCTAGGTACTCTACATGCAATTAAACATTTTCTTTTCATAAAAGGTCTATGTCATCTACACCCACAGAAGGTGGATTTACATCTAACTTTAAAAAGCTATAAATGCCTGAAAGGCAATTTTTCTTACTCAGTTCGTTGATTCTCCAGATGTAGTTTATACAGTTTAGAAACTTGCTCAGTGTCGCAGCACTTTCCCCTTTGTGCTCCTGGTTGGCATCTGCTGTCATCCTTCCCGGACTCATTTTTAAAAGAAACAAACGTTCATGATCTGGGCCCTGGAGTGAGAGCCTTTCTTCGGGGGGCTCTTTGAAACTTACCCAGATGAGCTGTGTTCCAATGCTCTTATCTGCTCAAACCTCCACAGGAATTGTTTTAGAAGATTGTGGAAAGTACTTCCTAAAATGGCACATTTTCACACTTTGTTACATGATGATGGGTCGGTAAGTAAGTTAAAGCAGATGAACAAACAAAAATAAACTTTCTTTGGGACTTGGGCAAAAGCATCAACAATCTTTATAAATAGACCCATCCTTCACAATAGCAATGGTGCCTCGGTGAATTCCTCCTGAGGAAGGAAATAACCGTGAACGTGCCCTACCTGTGATCTTTATCACAGTAACTTTGTACTGGTGAATGCTGAAAATACCCAAATGCCTGTTACTAAGGTGTGAGCTAAATAAACCATGGTTCATGCTTATGCTGGAACCATGACAGAGGGAAGCAACAGTAGAAAACAGGAAGCATTTATATAATGTTAACAAAATGCCAGGGCTATGTAGGTTATTTGTATTAATTCAAATAATCCTCTTATAAATCCCAATGAGGTCAGTGACATTATTACCATCCCCATTTTACATGTGAAGGACTGAAGCACAGAGAATTTAAGGACTTCACCAAAGGTCACGTAGCTGATGAACTGTGAAACCTGGATTTGGACCCAAGCCGTGTGGTTTAAGAGCTCCTGTCTTAACCACTAATTTATGCTGCTTTGCATAGATAAAGTATCTATATGGCATGATTCTACATTTGTAGATGTGTGTATGTCTATATATAACACACATACACATGTGTACATATACATATATGTATATATATGGGGGTATAATAAAAGAAATTAAATAATACATATCAACTGTTAACTAACTCTGGGTAATGGATTTTTTTAATGTTATTTTTGCTCATATGAATTTTCTAAACGTTCCATAATGATCATGTTCTTGGCCATTAAACAAACTTTAACAACTTTTTAAAAGAGATTTTATTTATTTATTTTTAGAAAGAGGGAAATAGAGGGAGAAAGAGAGGGATAGAAACATCAATGTGAGAGAGAAACATTGGATGTGAGTGAGAAACATCGATTGTTTGCCACGGCCAGGGCTGAACTTGCAACATAGGCGTGTGCCCTGACCTGGAATTGAACCGGTGACCTTTTTCTTTGCAAGACAATACCCAAGCAAGTGAGCCACTCCTGTCAGGGCACCTTAACAGCTTTTTGTAAAATTGAAATCATGCTAAGCATGTTCTTTGAACATAAATATTAAACTTGAAATTAATAACAGAAATACATCTTTAAAATCCCTAGATATTTGGAATTAAACACCATGCTTCTAAATGATCAATGGGTCAAAGAGAAAGTCACAAAGGAAATTAGAAATATTTTGAACTGAATGAAAATGAAAACAAAACATATCAAAATTTGTAGGCTGCATCTATAATCATGCTAAGAGCAATTTATATCATTAAATACTTGTACTAGAAAATAAGAAAAGTCTGAAATCAATTATCCAAGTTTTCACTAAAACTTAAAAAAATACAAAAAGCAAATTAAACCCAAGCAAGCATTAAAAAACAATAATAAAAATAAGAAATGAGATTGAAAACAGTAGAGGAAATCAATGAAACCAAAAATTGGTTCTCTGGAAAGATCAATAAAACTGATAAACCTATAGCCAGACTGACCAAGAACATAAAAAGAAGACACAAATTACCAATATCAGTAATGGAAAAGGAGACATTGCTATAGACCCATGAGATGTTAAATAAATAATAAGGGAATATTAAAAACAGGTTTATGCCCATACATTTGATTAGTGAAATGGGCAAATTCCTGGAAAGACAAAACTATCAAATCTCACAGAGAAAGAAATAGAAAATGTGAATTGTCTTATATATAATAAAGAAACTAAATTTATAGTTAAAAACCTTCTAGGCCTAGATGGCTTCACAGGTGAAATCCATCAGTCATCTAAGGAATAAACTATACTAATTCCACAAATCTGTTCCAGAAAATGGAAGAGGAAGGACCATTCCCATTTCTTTCTATAAAGCCAGCATTATCCTGGTACCAAAATCTTGTATTTTTTAATAAACGTTGAAAGAAAACTATAAACCAGTATCATTGGTCAGCAGGGAAATACAAATTAAAACAACAATGAAGTACCACTATATGCCTATTAAAGTGGTTAAAAATCGACAACTGATAATACTAAGTGCTGAAGAGGATATGATACAACTGGAATTCTCATTTGTTGTTTATAGGAATACTAATGACGCAGTCACTTTTGAAAATAGCTTGTCAGCTACTCCGTCTCTAAATATATCCAACAGATATGAAAATTATGTTCACTCAAAAACTTGTATCCAAATATTTACACCAACTTTAGTCATAATTACAAAAGCCTGGAAACACCCTAATGTTTTTTAACCGGTAAATGGAAAAACAAACTGCGGTACATCTATAGTGGAATACTACTTAGTAATAACAATACATGAACTACTAACTTATGCAACAAAATGGACAGTTTTAAATGCATTGCCCTAAATGAAAGAAGTAAGATTCAAAAGGCTAAACACTATGTTATTTCATTTATATGACTTTTTGAAAAAAGCAAAAATTATAAGGACAGAAAGTAACTCAATGGTTTCTAAGAGCCAAGGACCAGAGGAGGGGTTTACAACAAATGGGCGCAGGAAATTTTGAGGGGCCATGAAATTGTTCTAGATTTTCATTATGGCCAATGGTGTAGGTTTTTATACTGTAATCTTGTAACGAGACATTTTACTTAATTTGCATTAATTTTAATTGTTTGTAGATCCTTTGAGATAGCTGTGGCACTCATAAATACGGACATTTTGTTTCTTCCTTCCCAATTCTTATTTTTCTCATTTATTTTCCTTATTTTATTTCATTGGATAGGACCAACAGCATAATGCTAAAAAGTAAGAGTAATAGACACCATCCTTCATTTCTGACTTCAATGGGAATATTTCTAAAGTTTCTCCATTAAGTTTATAAATGCTGTTAGTTTTTGACACATGCCCTTATGAAATTAAAGAAGTTCCTTTTGTTCCTTGTTGGTTAAGAATTTCTAAAAATATATATTACAAGCAAGATGTTAATTTTAGTGAATGTTTTTTCTGTCTATTGAGATTATTGTTATTACATATAAATATATATTAAAGTCTTTAAATCAATTGTCTAGATTATATTTAAAACTTTTACATACATGTTTAAAAGTGATGTTAGGAGACATAACGAGAAAAGGCACAAAGCAAACAACTATAGCAAATCATCAAGTAACAAAGGAATATAACAAAGAGGAAGAGAGGAAAAAAACTACAAAATAGATCGCAAAAACAATGAACAAAGTGGCAAAGTAAGTTCTCACTGATCAATAATTACTTTAAACAGATATGGAATAAACCCCTCAATCAAAAGGCATAGGGTGGCTGAATGGATAAATAAACAAGATCCACTGATATGCTGTTTATTAGAGACTCACTTTAAATTTAAGGACAAACATAGGCTGAAAGCAAAGGGATGGAAAAAAGACATTCCATGCAAGTAGCAACCAAAAGATACCATAGGTGGCTATCTTACACCAGACAAAATAGACTTTAAAATGAAAATTGTTTCTAGAGACAAAAAAAAAGAGGTTATTTGTAATAATAAAAGAGTCAATCCAATGGAAAGATATAATTTTTATTTATTGATTTGAGAGAGAGAGAGACAGAAACATTGATCTGTTGTTCTATTTATTTATGTGTTCATTGGTTGATTCTTGTATGTTCCTTGGCCTGGTTTTGAACCTGCAACCTTGGCATATCAGGATGATGCTCTAGCCAACTGAGGTACCCAGCCAGGGTCTCAATACTCCACTCTAAATAATGGATAGACCATCACACACACACAAAAATAATCAATAAGGAAACAGCAGAACTGATTAATCAGATAGACAAATGGACCTAATGAACATATATGGAACTTTGAAAAATACACATTCTTCTCAGGTGTACATGGAATAGTCCTAGGATAGACCACATAATAGGTCACAAAACAAATCTTAAAAAAGTTAGGACAATCAAAATCACCCTAAGTATCTTTTCTGACAAAAAT